>PVJH01031403.1:0-23762 GCA_004026705.1 Nesogale talazaci
GCTGGGTAGAGTCACAGCAAGTGCAATGTAGCCGAGAGAGATTACTAAGAGTCAAACAAAGGTCAAACATGATCGTGGGACAGGAGGAAAGTAAAAGGAAATAGAGGAAAGAATTAGGAGGCAAAAGACACTTATAGAGGTATAAATATAGGCATGTGCCTGTGTAAAATATTAATATATAATGATAGGGATGTAGGTCTATGCACGTACATGTATAGGTGAAGTATTAATGTAGCAGACAGACATTGGGCCTCTACTCAAGTTCTCCCTCAACACAAGAACACTTTTGTTCTAATGACCTGGCATTCTGTGATGCTCACCTTCCTGACATGATGGCAGAAGACAAAATGGACACATAAGCAAATAGGGTGAAGAAAGCTGATGGTGCCCAGCTATTACAAGATGCAACATCTGAGGTCTCAACGGCTCGAAGATACACAAGCGGGCATCTATCTAGGAAGCAACAAAGCCCACATGAAGAAGCACACCGGCCTATGTGATCATGAGGCGTCCATGGGAATCAGGTAACAGGTATCAGGAGAACCAGAACAAACAACTATTTTGATGTCAATGAAGGGGGTTGGAGTAGAGACCCAAAGCCCATCTGTAGACAATTGGACATCCCCTCACAGAGGGGTCTCAAAGGGGCAAGGTAGCCAGGGTGCAGTGTAGCACCAACAAAACATACAACATTCCTCTAGTTCTTTCATGCTCTGCCCCCCCCCACCATTATCATGACCCCAGTTGTCCTTACAAATCTGGCTAGACCACAGCATGTACACTGGTACAGATAAGAGCTGGAAACACACAGAATCCAGGACAGATAAAGTCCTCAGGACCAATAATGAGAACAGTGGTAACATGAGGGAAGGAGGCAAGTCGGGGGAGCCAGGGGAGGAAGGAGGAACCAATCACAAGAATACACCCTCCCCCAGGGTGACAGACCACAGAAACGTGGGAGACAGTGGATGGTGCAAAATATGAAAAAAAAAATAGATGATGAAGGGTTCATAATTTATAAATTTATAAAATCATAATTTATAAATTTTTGAGGGTGGGAAAGGGAGGGGAAAAGAGGAGCTGATGCCAAGGGCTCAAGTAGAAAGAAAATGTTTAGAAAATGTTGATTGGGCTGAGCCCCGGGGGCGTAGTGGTTGAGCTCGGGACTGCGGCCCACAGGGTTGACAGTTCAAATCCAGCAGCAGCTCTCCAGAAGCAAGGCTGGGCCTCCTACTCCCACCAGGAGGCAGTGATGCCACAAACCCCCCAAAACAACAACAGCAACAAAGAAAATGCTGATGGACGCCTGTGTGCACGTGTGCTCGATACATTGTGATAAGAGCTGTAAGAGCCCCAATAAGACGATTTATTAAAATTACAAAAAGATTCGATCTGTTAAAAAGAAAAAAGAAAGTGTCCTTTTCCTGTGGGGTTCATTTGAGAGTGGCGATTTTTAGAAACGTGCATTTGTTATTAATTTCTTCAGTGATGTGAACGTCCAAGCAGTGTGTGCACAAAGCCCCAGAGAAACAAGGAGACCAACACCAGGTGGCTACGTGGCCCTCTCAGCACTGGAGCAACAGAGAGAGAGAGAGAGAGAGAGAGAGAGAGAGAGATCCATCTAGCAGGGGTGCTGGGTCCCTGAACAGCTCTGTGCAACTGGACACCAGTTCTCCCGCTTCCTGTCTGTCCCAGTCTCACCGCATGCCCACACCTGCCCCACAGCATAACCTCTGCTTGTGGGTCCACACCTGCTCCTCCATGTGGCCAGGCCACAGTCAGAGCCCTGGAACTCATCCCTGCCCATGGATCTCTGCTCATTCTTAGGTCTTTGCCGCTTCCACGAACCAGACTGGTGCCACCAGCTGCCCAGAAAGCAGCGGGGTATGCAGCCCACGCCTTTCCCACCACTGTGTGGACACACAACTCTCCCAGATAACCCAGGGAGAGCCGAAATGAAGTAGCCAGCCACGCTCCCACTCCATCTTCGGGCAGGGCTGTGGCACAGCACTGATGAGAGGTTAAGTGTGGTTCTCTGCACAGGCCGTGGGCCCCTCAGTGCTGCCAAGCTGGGGAAGAGAGGAGCCCCCTCTCTCAGAGCCATGGGAACAGGAAACTGGGACAAATGCGCCGACCGCCAGCCAGTCCCACCCAAGTGTAGCAGCACCAGAGTAGCTCGGAGACGACGGACAGCCTCGATGCACACCGGGAAACAAGACAGAGCAGCTCCCACCGCAACCGGACACAGCCGAGGAACCTTCCCGAGGAAGAGACGGTGCCGGGATCACCCGATCAAACGGCTTCGCCCCAAGGAGCCCAGACCCGTGGACCCTGGCCACCAGCAGCCAGTCCGTCTGGTACTCACATGCTTCTCGTGGAACCGGTCCACTTCTTCCAGAAGCTTCTCCTGGCAGGCAGGGTGGGTGGCCAGGAGGTGGGTGGCGAAGGAGAGGGTGTTGGTGACGATCTCGTAGCCAGCGATGAGGAAGAGGAACGCCTGGCCGACGACCTCATCCATGGTCAGGGGCTTCGAGGGCACTGGAGGCGCCCCAGGCCGGGGAGGGGGCGCCGGGCACGCAGCTGAGGGGAAGACCTGCCTGACGACATCGAAGCTCTCCAGCCCCACGGAGTTGGCGGCCCTGCGGGCGTCCAGGATGAACTGGAGACAGTCTGGCCTCCTCTGTGGAACAAGGGGGAACAGGGCACCGTGAGCACAGGGGGCGGCCCTCTGAGAGCGAGGCTGGCCATGACGGTGACGCCGCCCATCGCCGAGGCGTGGCCGAGCCGTTCAGAGGGAGCCTGGCATTGCCCTCGGAAGGCTGCCGCTGGCAGGCCAGGCCAGGACTGTGGGCTGAACTGGACGGTCACCGAGCCACTGGAGGCTGCAGTGGGGCTCAGCCTGGCGCACCACGGGCCTGGCGCACCACGGGCCTGGCCCCCTGTGGCTCACAGGTTTCCCGTGGGCTGCCTTTCGGGAGAAGACCCCCATGCCTGCCTTCCTCGCCTGAGTCTGGAGGTTCTGTGGAAACACACCAGCCTCTACACACAGATGAGAGACGGCAGGTATAAGACGTATTGGAATGGCACCAGGACCTTCCACGTGGGAGACTAGAATTCTACCTCTGACCCAGCACTGAGGCGCTTACATTGGGGGCAAAATAAAGAGCCGCAGAGTGGTGTATACAATTGCTGCTGTTAAGTGTCGTCTAGCTGGTGCCGACCCATAGAGGCCTTGCACCCAACAGAATGAAACGCGGCCCAGTCCTGCACCTACTGACGATGGTCCCTGTGCCTGAGCCCACGGTTGCAGCCCCTGTGTCCGTCCATCTCCTTGGGGGCCTTTCTCTTTTTCACTGCCCCGGCTGCTTTCTCAAGTAACCAGGTCCTTCCCCAGGGACTGGTCTCTCCTGACACCATGTCCGAAGTGTGTGAGCTGCAGAAGTCTCGGGCAGGGAGGGGGCACGGGGGAGCTGTCGCCAAGGAGTTCAAGAAGGAAGACGATGTTTTGACACGGGTTGCAGCAGCCACCATGCACTGCTCCTTGATGTGATCGATCTCTGGGTTGTTAGGAGAGCTGGAAGAGCTCCTCATAAAGTCATTAAACATGGAAAGGAAAAGGATGGAGGAGTCTCGCCGTCCTTGCCTCTAAGGAGCGCTCTGGCCTTCCTTCTTCTGCGGCAGGTGGGTCTGTCTTTTCAGCAGTCCACGGGGCTTTCCCTAGTCTTCCGCAGTGCTGCCATTCAAATGCACCGACCCTCGTCTTCCTTACTCAGCATCTGACTTTCTCGGGCATGTGAGGCGATTAAAAATGCTGTGACCTGGGTCCGCTCAAGATGTGACCCTTGCCTTTCACCCCTCTAAGATGTAAAGTAGAGTCTTTATATAGTAAAGATCACAGGAGCATTCAATATGAAAAAAAAAACCCAGTGTTGGTTTGTCTACACGGAGAGAGGACGAAACGAGACGAAAAGAAGAAACCAAGGTGCCCTGGTGCGGCCGTGGTCTAACCACGGAGCGGCGAGCCCCAGATCAGCAGTGGCGAACCACGGAGTGGTTAGCCACAAGTCTGCCATGGGCAAGGGAGATGAGGCTGCTTTTAGGTCCAGGTTTAAATCTGGGAAACCCACAAGGGCAGTTCTCTGCTACCCTACAGGCTTGCTGTGGTCACCACGGTCTTGGGAGCAGGGAGTCTGGGAGGTTTTTTTAAATGGACAGAGGATGCTTAACAGCACCCACCCCCAGAGACCACCTGGGGTGAGCTGGAGCGGCCCCACAGCAGGAGGCTGTAGGGTGGAGGCCCTTGGGATGATTGGAGGTTCGTGTCCTTGAAGGCCACCTCCTGAGATAGGGCCACGAGAGCTCCACTCGGATACACTGGGGATGGGGGGGGGGGCGTGAGTCAGGCTGTATATGTCAGGCTCTCTGACATGCAGTGACTGAGCAGCACTGTTTGTCTCACACAGTGAAACGTTACCGGAACTGAGGGGTGGGGGGTGGGGGGGTACGCTGCAGAGTTCTAGCTCTGTGTGCAGTCCGGTTTGCTCCCAGTGAGCATGCTCTGTGTGGGACCACCCTGAATGGGACGAGCATCTGCAGCTAGATTCAGCTTGGATCCAGCCTTCCTGGTGCACCCTCTTCTTGTGATCTCTCTCTCTCTCTCTCTCTCTCTCTCTCTCTCTCTCTCTCGGGACCAGTGGCTGTCAGTCTGCTCCTGCTCTGAAGTTCACAGCCTCAAATATCCCACAGGCCTGCAGATCACCGGGCAGTCACTTAGCCTCCGTCCTGGGCCCCAAGTCTCAGTGTGCTGCTGTTCTGGGTGACAGATGCCCAGAGGATGGCTTTCCTCCTGGGCTTCCCAGCTGTTTGGCTGGGACCCAGTCTCCACGCCCACTGTGGGTACAGTCCTGGACCTGGCTCCAAGTCGGGTCCTGCTCCTGGTACTTGGTTCCTGGCCCGGTGCTTGGCTCTGGTCCTGGTCCAATGTTTGGTTCTAGGCCTGATGCTGGTCCTGGTCTGATCCTGGTCCAGGTCTAGTCCTGGTCTTGGTCTTAGATCTGGTCCTGATCATAGGTCTGGTCTTAGTTTGGTTCTGGTCTTGGCCCTGATCTGGTCCTGGTCTTAGGTCTGGTCTGGTCACTGTTCTGGTTCTGGCCCTGATTCTGACCTTGGGTTCAGCTCTGGCCCTGGCTCCGGGCTTGAGTGGGCTACAGACCAGAAAGCAGCTGCAGCTGCCCGAGTGCTGTTTGGAGCAGGAATCAGAGGCCTTTGAAGTTTGGCCACTTCCTGGATCTTGACCTTGGAGGGCATTTTGGCCCAAGCAGACCTCTGGACTGAGCCTGTGTAGCTGGAATCTTGAGCAGCAAGGCCAGGGCCAGCTCCCTGATCTTGTCAGAGCATCTACAGGTCCCACCTGGCTGTGTTCTACCTTTTGAGGTATAACTCACCCCAAACCTGGCTGTCTCCTCTGCCCTCTGCCTGCTGGGTGCCTACTTCGTCTCCACCATGCCTGCTTCTGGGGGAGCCAGGGCCCAGCAGGGTCACAGGTAAGCCCAGAGACAGGGCCACAGTGTCTGCTGACAGCCAGCACCCCCAGACCCCTGTGGACAGAGCAGAAGCTCTGGGCCCCCACAGGGTACCAGGCCTGCACTGGCCGGGCCTTGCCAGCCCCTTCTGGTCACGCAGACTCCCTTACTGTTGTCTCAGCGATGCCATCAAGTTGGTTCTGACCTAAAGCAACCCCGAGGTCCACAGAGGAAGCACGCCCAGGCTGGCGCGTCCTCACAGTCGTGGCTGAGCGTGGGCCCCAGGGTCCATCCACGTGGCTGAGGGGCTTCCTCTCTTTCACATGATGTCCCTCTCCAGTGCCTGGTGTCCCTTGTCCCTGACCCTCTGAGGTCTTGCCATGCCTGCCTCCACAGAACTTTCTCTAAGGCAGACAGACAGACAGACAGAGAGTCATGCTCCAACCATCCATGGCCGAGAAAGCCCTTTTTGAAGCTCTGCTTGCAATCAGTCAGTGCCGCAGTGAGGGCGAAGACATTCTAGCCGGGCAGATTTCCTGAGAGCGGCAAGGCGGGGGCCCTTAGGTAGCCCCCCAGTAGTTGTGACATCACCTCCCTCCACCCTGGTGACACCCCTCCCACGCCCTCAGTCACCCATCCCCCACAGTTCTCAGCAGTCATTGGCCGCCTACTCTGTGTGCAGCATGGTGGCAGCTGCCCTGGAGTCAGCCCAGGCCGTGGCCACGACACCCCTGTGTGGATCGGCGTGGAACTGTGTTCCGTGGCCACCCCTTTGGAAGCTTTTGCCGGGCCTTTCTTCAAGTGGCCTCAGGGTGGACTTAAGCCGAAGCACCCAGTGCTTGTCCTGTGTACACGGAGAGAAACACTCTCTCCTGGAAGATGCCTGAGAAGCGGGCCAGCGGGCCCTTACAAGGGGTCCTCCACACCTGGTTGTGCCTGCTGACGGGGGAGGGCGGCCTCTCTGACGGAATGCCACTAAGCTTCTAAGCGTCCATGGTACCATTTGCTGCCATGGAAGGAGTTGAGTCAGCTCCGACACAGGGTGACCTCACACAGACTGTGCGTCTCTATGGCAGCCGACAGCCTCATTTTCCCCCAAGTGGCAGCAGCGCCTGGGTGAAAACCACCGACCTTGAAGTTCACAGGTGGCTGCTGGCCCACGGCAGCCACCAGGATTTCCCACTGGAAGCACCAGCGCATGGAGGTGATCCATGGGCGCATTGATGGAGAGAGCGTTCTGGGGCTGCCTCAGCCTCTGTCTATCTGGGGAGAAGGCCTGGATGAAGGAGCATGTCACTTTGTGGGCAGCTGGAAGTCCATGTCCTCCTTCAGAGTGGGCAGATAGCTCTGCACCTCTGGTCTTTCTCCCCTCCTCTCTCCCTTCCCCCCCTTCCTGCTCCCAGTCCCTCCCCCTGCAGCCCCTGGTCCTCTCAGTGAGATGTGAAGGGGGAGGGGGGACGGGGAGGGAAGAGGAAGGCAGGTGAACCCCACCCCCGCCCCCACCGCTCCATGTAAGAGCTGTTACCTCCCCTGCAGCCTGCTGGTCCCTCGAGGCGGTCTCTGTCCTAATGAGCCTGCTAAAGAAGCCATCCAGCTCCTCTCGGCTCTTATTGGGCAAAATCCGGGCCAGCGGGACCATCAGGGATGGAAACGACACTCGAAAGGAGAAAACAACAGGAGGTTGATACCGTAGGCCACGCACGGGCCTCCAAGCAGGGCTCATACTCTGGCCGCCCGGCACCCCACAGCCCCTGCACACAGGAGGGCTCAACCCGAGGGGGGACTTTGAAGAGCTGCACCAGGCTCTTGCCCCTGGGCCGCCAGGGGCCGCCCCTTCATCCAGAGGATGGACATGCTGCAAGAACAGACTGCGGGCAAGTCCCAGCCACGTGAGGGGCCCGGTGTTCTTAACTCCCCCAACATTAGCAGACTCTTCTGTGTTTGTGACCCAGTGCCCTACTGTACCCGGAAATTCGGTCATTCAAAGCTACTGAGGAGAAGGATGCGGCTATCTGCAGAGCTGCGGTCTTAGAAGACCCCCGCCCCCACCCCCACTCACAGCCCCTGCACTTACAGATCAAAATCAGGATGGGCTTGGGGATGGAGAAGCTGAAGAAACGTCTGCAGTGGGTCACAAAGGGGTGCTCCGGCGACCCCTGCGAGTCCAGTTCGGTGCCAAAGGCAACACTGGCCACCAGGTCCGTGGAGTAACAGCAGTAGCACCTGAGGGCAGGTGGCACAGGTGAACTTGGGGTGTGTGTGTGTGTGGGGGGGATGCAACTTGTCCTGTCCACATGCCCACGTGCATGCACAAGACTTCCTCCACAGAAGGCTTGCCCAGGTAGGGGCCTTGCCTGGGAAGGACCAGAGGGGCTTCCAGCACCCGAGCCAGCTGTGTGTTGCACAACCTTCCATCCATCCATCCATCCATCCACCCATCCATCCATCCATCCATCCATCCATCCATCCATCAACCCACCCATCCCAATGCACCTATCTATCCATCCATCCATCTATCCTTTCTGGGTTTCTTCTGTGTCGGCAGCTTGCTGGCCCCAAGTTAACTGCCTGGATATGACGCCCAGTCCAAGGGAAGCTCTTGAACCCCATCATTCTCTACTCACCGCTGTGGGGTGTCCTCACCTCTGGATGTCAAAAGCTGTCCCAGAGTCTGCGTAGCGTTTTAAATACATCAGGAGAAGGTCACAGGCTTGATAGATGAGAGGAATCACCTGAGAATGGATAACACAGGTGTCGTCAGGACCACGAGGGGAGGGGGAGGACAGCCAAGTGGGCTGCGGGGACCTGGCATTTTCCTGGGATACAGTCACAAGACTGAGATTCCAGAGAAGAACCAAACCCCACAATATCTCAAAATGTAATGCTGCAAACCTCTAATAATGTGTTTTTTGGTGGATGCGGGAGGGGAGGACACAAAAGAAAGGGCTTAGAGCAGCGGTTCTCAACCTGTGGGTCACGACCCCTTTGGAGGTCGACCAATCCTTTCACAGGGGGTCACCTGATTCACAACAGTAGCCGAATTACACTTATGAAGTATCGACGAAAATAGCTTTATGGTTGGGGGCGCTCACCACACCCCGAGGACCTGCATTAGAGGGTCGGGGCATCAGGAAGGTTGAGAACCCCCGGTTTAGAGTAAATGCTGTAAAAATAATCACAAGAATGAGCATTACGTCCTTCGTCAAAATGGAGACAGCGCCTTTCATGACTCAAGGACAGCACGCGAGTGGGCAGACCCCCAGTGAGGGACGTCCAGCTTACCTGTAACCCCGAGTTACCGACCAACCCCAGGAACCTCAAAGGAAAACTCAGAGCCTTCAAATCAGTTCCAGCTCAGAGGGGCCATGCAGCCCAAGACCTATCTTTACTGGAGCTGAAAGTCAATCTTTCCCAGTGGGAGCCTCAGCTAGGCAGCAGCTGGTGGTTTTGGACTGCTGACCCTGTGGTGAGCCGCCCCTGTGTTACCACGACACCACCAGGCTCCTGTATTAAAAACCCGAGGAGCCTGCCGTGCACCATAGTCACAAGCAGGAGCACTTTGTTACACACCACTGCTATCACAGCCTTGCGGTGAGCACCCCAAGAGCCAGTCCTGTCCCTCCTAACAACTTTAAAGTCCATCAAGAGCCTTAAATACGTTTTCCCAAGCAAATGAAATCACCGAAATAATCGCCTTCAGATGTTTTCAATGGTACTTTACACCCCCACGATCTCTCTTTAAGAGCCACATATGGCTTGCGAGCAGATCCCCCGCACTATACCACCAGGTAGAGACCTGAAGTTCCTCTAGGATGTGACCTGATTCATTGTAGCCAACTCCCTGCTGGGATCTGCTCTGAGCCACAGTGGAGCAAGCTAAGAGGATGGAGTAAAGGAAGTCTCCTCAGGGGGTGGGGTCTGCCCACTACGTAAGCAGACACGTGGGAACACAGTCTGAATCCTGCAACTGGCTCTGCGACCTTCAGTTCTTTGGACGTGAGCCAGTGCTCTGCCAGGTTGCCCAAGGATTCCAGGAACCATCAGTGGCCAGGTGTCTGACCCAGCGACCACCTCTGTAGCCACGAGTCTGTGGTGTTCTTGTGCCAGCCCAGAAAGAACTAGCCATGTAAGTCAAGCAAAGCCCCTCGCTTAGCATCTGGCCCCCCCCGGACTGGAGTGCACTTGCTCTCTTCCAGAACCACCCTCGTGACAGGAACCTCTCAGAGCATGCACACATGCATCACCAGTGCAGTTTCTCTAGCCGACGAGCCTCACACCCAGGACGAGAAATTGGCTGGGCTTACCTGACTGCAGGTGTGCACTGTGTGGGAGACATGTCCTTTGGAAGTACTCACCACCCTCCAGACAGGCTGGAGCATGGCCACCAAACGCACGTCTTTCACGGGTGGTGTGTGCGTGTGCGCAGGAGCACGGGTGTAGGCGCCTAGGCATGTGCATGCGTCTCCGTGTGCATGCCACGGGTGCCTGTCTTTCTGCAGATCTGGGTGGGGTGGGGGGACACGCGGTGACCCTCAGGGTCTGTGGCAGGCATGGAGATAACCCTCAGGTGACAAGGGGAGCTTTGTTGGGATGCCATGCATCTGAAGACGCACTCTGTAAGTGCCTGCCGAGAACACGCAGGAGCGGCCGGCCCGCGTGTGGTAGACCAGTCCCCACTGCTGCAGCAGGAACCCCCAGCCCTGGCCTCTTACACATTTTCCCCAGGACGAGACATGCCCCATCTCATATGCATCAACCCCAATAGGAGTGTCATTATCCATTCAGGCCGACAGACAGCCGGCAGGCAGAGCGTGGTCGGAAACTGCAATGGCTCCAGCCTGCGACAGAGCATCCTGCTGCGTGCTCAGTGGGGGGGGGGGGTAGGGGGGGGAGCAGGGAGGCAGCTGGCCCAGCCCCCTCTGCACCAGCCAGCCCTGCGATTGGGCGGACCCCTCTCCACATGCGGGGTGGCCGTCTGAAGACTGGAGTGTAAATCAAATGAGAGGTGACATCCCATTGTTATCAGAAGCACGCTACACATCCAAACACTTGGGGGGTGGGGGGATTCACATCCTTTGCGCTGTTCTCCCTCTGACAGACATCAGGAAGGTACTCTTGTCTATGGAAGCTGAGCCACTGCTGAGGACATCCCCAAAACAGGAGCCTGTGAAAGCAGCGGGGCTCGGTCCGCAGAGCCAGAGGTCCAGAATGCTGCATCCAGCCCCCTGAACCGGAGAGGCATAGCGATGTCTGGGTGTGACGGCGCTGCAGCCGTCACACGTGATCTGCATGCATGGGCTCTGCACGGGTGCTCAGCAGACTGCCAGCATGTGGGGCTGAGAGAGGCCAGCGGCGGGCACGCGGTGTCCACAGGGGGCTACTGTGCACAAAAAAAGGGCCACTTCTTCCTGCATCCCACTTGACTTCGGGGAGGGAGGCCAGCTGCCCTGCACTTGGAGGGGGTAGAGGGGACTTTGAACTCCTTGGACGACTGACTAGCGAGAGGGTGTCCAGCTGCAGGTGGACTTTGGTCGGGCACAGAGGGTGGAAGGCCCAGAGCGATGGAGTGTGGCCTAATGCTTAGTCCTGTGGGCACAGGCCGGCCAACAGGTCCTCTGACTGAGGAGGCCACCGACCTCGGGGCCAGGGTTGGACGGTGTTGGTCCCCAGGGACTGCTCTTACGGAGGAGTTCACCAGGCCTTTCTTCTGAGGCCCCTGCCTCTGGGTCGGGTGCAGACTCCCAGCCTCTGAGGAGCAGCAGCAAAGACGGCCCTCGGATCCGTCCAAGGTCTCCCTGTGCCGAGCTCCCCCAGGCCGGGGAAGGAGCCATGCTTCACGGGAGCCCAGCACACATGAGCTCCTGGCTGACTGCAGCCCCTGCATCGCGAGCGGACGTTGGTCTGTCCGTCTGTTGGCCGACCCCACACAGCCATCAGGACAGCGAGGTGTGGTTCATGCATGCGTGAGGCCAGTTAGCCAAAAGTTGGTCTTAGGGCGTAGAAAGACACACCTTTCTATGCACTGAAAGCACACAAAACTAACAGCAAATTCAAACAACACTTCCGAGTACCCTCGAGACATTTTTTAAACGTCGCCATGCTGTAAGGGTAGTGAGAGTTGGAGTCTCAGAAACCCCCAGGGGCAGGTCTCCCCTGCACTGTAAGGCTGCTCTGAGCTGGAGGGGACTTAGTCGCAGTGAGTTTGGATTTGGGGTCAGCTGTCAAACCACTGAGAGCCCTGCCCAGCCCCTACCTAATTACTGCACCGTGCCTCTCTCTCTAGTGAGGATTAGAGGTGGGCAGAGCAGGTGTGTGTGTGGGGGCGTGACTTCTTGTCAACCAGCTGTTACCACCAATGGGGACGCCTAGAAAAAGAATCACCTCCCTGCACACACACACACACACACACACACACACACACACACACACACACACCAGAGCTCATTCTATAATTGAAGGGTTCCCCGAGAGTGTCAAGGCATTCTGAGTCAAGATGCAGACAGAGGGCGATGGCGTTAACGCCAGCAGGTGGGTTTCATGAGGGGACAAGAGGGACCCCATGGAAGTGGCATCCTCTCCTGTCAACTTGGGGAAGGGGGCAGGCTCTAGCCTGTCCATCAGGTCACAGCCAATGAGGCCTCTGTGTGGGCATGGCCTTCTCCCAAGGTTTCTGGGCACTCCTGTCTTCCTCCCTGGAGGTGGGGCACACACACTCCTGGCTTCACTTTCCTGTTGACAAGTTACATGGAGTCACGTTGGTGGCAGCCAGAATTAGAGAAGCCACGTGGCAGTGCTGAGATGCTTCTGCCACTGCTGCATCCACAAGGCTCTCTACCCACTGGCTTGTGATTCTCCTGCATTCAGCATCAGTGTATGGGTTACAAGAGTCTGAAGGAAAGTTATAGAGTGCTATCAGGCATATGGGCTCATATCGGACTTATGGACTTGATCTGGACTGGGCTGGGATGTTTTCTTAATACAAAAATTACTCTTCAGTAAAAAGCTGTCTCATACACACACGAGTGTTTCTGGGTTTGTTTCCCTAGTCTACCCAGACTAGCACAGACACAGTGGGAAGGATGAGTGAGGGGGGCCAAGACATTCCACATCTCTATTCCCATGGTCTGGAATTTCGCCGTGGGTGTTTCCTTCTTCCTAGTGAAGGTCCCTGGCCTGATGGATTGTGGGGGTTCTGGAGCTTCCTGGGTGGGTACCTGGTCAGAGAAGGGCATGACATCACAGTCTCTCTCCTCATCTGCAAAGCCCTCCCATGCTGGCTGCACAAGTGGGAAGCGAAGGGTGTCCAGCACCAGCACTCAGTGGCCAGTCCAGTGTGGTGGGGGGGGCATCCACATCGATGGTCAGGCTGGGCAGCTGGAATCATGATTGAGACATGTTGCCCCTACCCCGCTCCCCTCTGGACTCTCTGTTCTGGTCTCACTTCTTTCCACATGTGTGCCGCCCTGCCCCCCAGCTCCCCAACCACCTGCGAGTGCAAGCATTGGACCTGGAGTATGACTGACCCCTGCCTCAGAGGACGAGGTCTTAATTCAAGGGCCTTTGTTGTCTTGGCATTGTGGGCAGTGCCCAGCACAGAAGCAGAGGGCTTCATCACTCTCCTGGAAGCACCAGGGGATTCAAACTGCTGACCTTTTGGTTGGCAGCTGAGTGTCTATCCCACTGTCTCTTCCACAAAGGTCTAGAGCCTTAGAAACCCTCAGGGCAGTTCTGTTCTAGTGACAGGGCCTCTGTGAAGCAGAACCGGCTTAACAGCAAACAACCTGTGGTGGTCATGTGCTTATGTCAACTTCATGATTGAGATGTAGGAGTGGGGTCTAGCCTGTTAATCTGGAGATAGTGATTGAGTAGCCAATGAGGTCTCTGTGTGGGCATGACTTTCACCTGAGACTTCTGGGAAATCTCACGATATTTCCCTCGTGGAGATGAGAACCTATCTCCCCAGTTGTTGGGAGTGAGTCTCAGAGATGATGAACTATGGACAAGACAAGATGGCAGCGCCTGAGGAGCTGGAGGAGCCGGAGGAGAAGTCACATGGCCTTACCCTGATGGGACCAGACCTCTGAAGCCGGAGAAGCCACATGGAGACCCCTGCCAGCGCTGAGTTGCTTCTACCACCACTGGATGCTGTTGATGGACACTGAGCCCTGGAAGTGAGAAGCCCTGGGGAGACCCCTGCTAGCACCGGAGCTCGGCACCCACTGACCTGTGACTTCGTGAGTTAGAAGGAGACATTATAGACTGATATCAGGCATATGGCTAATATCAGACTTGTGACTTTGTACTAGACTGGGTTGGGATGCTTTCTTCATGTCCTATTCCTCTTATATATAAACCATGACCTTATATCCATATGCGTGTCTATGAATTGTTTCTCTAGTCTACCCAGACTCTAACACAGGGCCTGTGGGCTAGTAACAGCCAGAGTAGACACCCTAGGTATTGTCAGTCTTGGTCTCTTTCTAACCATCTCTGACCTCTGCCTCCCAGGTCTCAGGCCCCGCCCTTGCCTGATAGCTCTGGTAGCACTGTCCCCATGTGACCTTCCATTTACTATTCTCACTCGTGTTTATGTCCCCTTCTGCTAGATGAACCTTGGGGAGGACTTACCTCTATTGTCCACTGTGGTGGTCACATAATCTCATGTCAACTTGAGGATAGTAAGACTGGGGCAGGGGGAGGGAGGCTAGCCTGTCAGCCTGATGATGCCTCCTTGTGGTCGTGGACTTCACATGAGGATTCTGGGAACTTCCTCTCTCTCCTTCATCTTCCTGTCAACAAGCCATGGGGAGACTTGCTGAGACCTGCGAGAGCCCCTCTCTCTGCTTCACCTTCCTGTTGGTTCACCTTTCACCCTCGGAGAGCTGGGGGAGCCAGCTGGAGTCCTGCACCAGCGCTGAGATGCTTCCGCCCCCTCTGGACCCACAAGACTTTGCTCCCACCGCCGGCCTGTGACCTTCCTGCATTCTGCATCTTGGCATGGGGCTGCTTTGATCTCAAGGAGGATTTTTGAGCTACAGTAGTATTGGACGTATAGACTTGATCTGGAATGGGCTGGGGTGGTTTCTTAATATATAATGACTCTGGGCTGAGGCCCTGTGGCGTAGTGGCTGTATGTGGGACTGTGGCCCACAGGGCTGGCAGTTCAAATCCAGCAGCAGCTCTCCAGGAGCAAGACTGGACTTCCTACTCCCACCAGGGCAGTGATACCCCCCCCCCAAATATATACAATGACTCTTTGATATAACACTCTTTCTCATACATATACGAGTGTCCCTGGGTTTGTTTCTCTAGTCCACCTGGTCTTACACACCCTCTAACGAGTACTTGATTGCATCATGTATCGTCAAGTTGATTTCGACTCACCATGAGTCTCTGAGACAGTGTGGAACGGTTGTCCCCATGGACTTTCCCAGCCTATGTCGGGAAGCAGAGTACTCAGTCTTTGTTCCCATAAGCACCTGGGTAGACTCGAAAACCAACCTTTTGGTTAGCAGGCTAAGACTTAGCCATGTGAATCACCGAGACGCCTTGAAGCAGTCGAAATGATGTCTCTGCTTCCTTCAAACGTGCCTTCACGCCTCCTGGCTGCTAAGGAGCACTCTGGCCGCACTTCTTCCAGGACGGTTGCTCATTTATTCTTTGGACAGCCCCCGGCACTCTCCATATCCCTCCACTGGCACCATAACTCAACGCCTCAGCCATTCTTCCGTCTTCCTTACCCAGGTTCATCTCTCGCTTGCCTGCGCGAGGTGACTGAAAACGCCCTGGCTTGAGCGACGCTCACCTCGGCCCGCAAAGTGACGTCTGTGGGTTGTGTTTGAAACGCTTTTCAGCGATCCCGGCAGCAGATGTGACCAAGGTAACATGTCGTCTGACTTCTCCACTGCTGCTTCCATGAGCATCGGTTGTGGATCCAAGTCAATGCAATCCTTGACCACGGCCGTCTACCCCTGTTGATCGTGATGCTGGCCGGTGCCGTGGGGAGGAGGGCTTTGCTTTCTTTACACGGAGCTGTGATCCACACTGCGGGCGGCGGCGTCTTTGAGCTTCAGCAGGACATGCTGGTTGTCCTCCGTGCTTTCAGCACGCGAGCCTGTGTCATCTGCGTGAGGCAGGTTGTAGCTAAGCCTTCCACCAATCCTGACGCTTCTTTCTTCTTCACATCGTCCACTTCTGGGGTTATTTGTGAAGCCTTCTGATAGAAGGAGAAGGAGGCGCAACCCTAACATCCGCCTTCCCCGATTTTAAACCACACCGGGGTCCCTGGGTCTGTTCTCACTGCCGTCTCGTGGTCCACAGCCAGGTCCCTCCTGAGCACAGTGAAGTGTTCCGGAAGCCCCACCCTTCTCAAGGCTGACCATCGACACCGTTGAACCTTTTTGCACGGGCAAGAAAAAGCAAGTGGACATCTCTCTGGTGTTCTCTGCTTGCAGCCAAGAGCCATTTGGTGTCAGCACTCACGTCCCTCATCCCACAGAAAGCCTCATCTTTCTCATCCACATGGCTAGTTGCCATTTACGTTGGGAAAGGTGTTTGCGAGGAAGAAGTCACTGGTGCAGGATGTGATCTCCAAAGTCATTTTTATCACCAAGGCCATGGTTTCAGCTGCCAATCCTTTCTCTTTATTCCCAGCGGTTGCACTCCAATCGCCAGTAATTGTCACTGTATCTCAATTGTATGTTAGATCCATTTCAAATGGAAAAAAGTGAGTACAAAGCTTCCGTTCCTATAGTGGTTGGGGGGTTAATTTGGAGGAGAGTTGCATCCGCTGCTTTTCTTTGTGGCACAGAGCTGTGACCCTCTCACAGACAGCTTTCTCCTGTAATAGAGTCCAACCTTTATGCCTGGCCTTTTTTATGGCTTGCATAAAAAAGTTGCTCAGATTCATATTTCATACGGTCCGTCTTCTGATTAGGAACAGATACTCGCAGCTATCTCTTCTCCTTTCCAGTTGTGTCCCACCGGTGGATGAAGGTCCTGAACATGGGGGTAGATGCTTCTTTGAGGAGGCAGCTCTGCCCTGGTTGTATCTTGAGCACTTGCTGATGTGAGGAGAGGGTCCTCTGACACCGTGTCAGACAGTGTCCCACGAGTACACGTAAGGTTTTCAGTGGCTGACTTGTCAGAGATGGACTGCCTCTTCCATCTTCTTAGTCTTTCCTTATTCTGGAAGCTCCACAGGACCCAGGCTCACCAGGGGTGGCCCTCCTGGTCTTTGAAAGGTGGCGTGCTGAATTGAAAACAGGGTTCTCCCACAGAGAAGAAGCCCGTTAGCTCATCTCCCCTTCCCTCGTGCCCCTGACAGAGGGTCAGGCCACATGGAACCCTGCGTGGCAACCACACATCTGTTTGAGAAGCCACGGGTGCTCTGAGGCTGATTTCAAACCGTGGCTCCATAGCTTGCTAGCTGTTTCCTCTTCTGTAGAATGGGCTTGGTGTCACTGTGGTCACCACAGAGAGATGGGGTGAAGAGCGGGTGACAGATATGTGGTATGGGCCTGGGAGCTGGGATGGGTAGACAGGAAGCTCAGGGACAAGGGGTTATCCCCGCAAAGTGACTCACCCACCAGCCAAGCCCAGAGAGAAAGCGAGCTTCCTAAGAATTCAGGCGTGCACAATTCAGGCTGCGGGGGCAGCAGGCTCAGTAAGAACCAATTGTGTCACACGCCACATGCATATTTAACTGTGCTGCTGAAAGCCCACCAACATACAACCAAGGGGTTGGGGTTGGCGGTGGGGAGACCAGTTGGGGAGGAAGGTTATAGAAGACCAAGGTCTGGACCAAGTCCTGTTTCACGTGTCCCCATTTGGTGACGGCTGCGTGAGTCTGAAGAGGAACTTGTGCACTGGTATCAGACTTATGAACTTGATCCGGATGAGCTGGGATGCCTGCTTGAAATCGAATGACTCCTTTAGAGAAAGCTCTCTCTTCTGCATCTCTGAGTGTCTCTGGATTTGTCTCTCTAGTCGACCTGGCCTCACGCACTGCCCCGAGACCTGACCCAAATCTCCTCTTCTTGGAAGCCCTTCTTGCTTCTTTCCAATGCAAAGCACAGTTCTCCCAAGAGCTCTTAGGAATTTTATTGGAAATACAATTCCCAGACCTTGAGTATGCATTTCACAATCCCCCCAGGGGCCCATGAGACCTACCAGCTTGGCCCAGGTGTCTCCTGTGTGCCCCCATAGTATATCTTGGACCATGACAGGAGGGCCAGAAGCACAGTGGGACCCAGGACCAATGGTCCCTGCATGGTGGGACCAAGGACCCATGGCCCCTGCAAGGAGGGGAGGTTGATGAAGGAAGCCCCCAGAGCTTTGGAAGTCCTCCAGGGCTTTGGAGATCTGTGGGGTGGGTCTGGACCATGTGAATCTACAAACAGGTTGCCCGCCACAGGTAGGAGAGAAGAAACCTGCTCAGGGGACAAGAGACATGTCTCACCTTGCTCAGCTTCTCTGGACTGAAAGCAGGAGTCAGGACCCCACGGACCTCCTCCCACCTCTTGTCACGTAGGAACAGGACGCTGTTGGCCACTGGCTTAGACTCCAAGCCTGATGCCTGATGGGAAGAGACACAGAGAGAGTGAGGCTATGAAGTCTCTTGCGGGTGGTGGTGGGGGCAGCCTAGGGTCTCAGTAACCACCACAGCTAATGTCCACCAGTGAACACCAAGGGCCAGCGCTTAGGATGTGGAAGGACGTGCAGACTTCTGGGGATTGCTCTGGAGATGCAAGGCTGAGGGCCAGAGGCCGTGTCGCTGTCCGTGTGCTGCCCCCACTGAAAGAGGTCACTAGGCCGTCCCCGATGTAGCCTGCTGGCCCTTGGTGCGAATTCTCAGCACTGTCTTTTGTGGCAAGGAGTGTGTGTGTGAGCTTCCTTAGTTGGGCCTGGAGATGTCAGAATTGTGCGTGTGCGTCTGTGTCTGTGCGCGTGTGTCTGTGTTTCGGTGTGGAGGGGGCAGTAGGGGGAAAAGGGGTGGGAGCATGACCAAGGAGAGTTGCACCCTAAGAACTGCCGTCGGGGCCTGTCTGTGCCCTGCATTCCGTTCTTCACGCCTGGCTCTCACGCCACACATATGCTCAGAGGCCTGACCGTGTGGGGATCTAGCTGTGCAGTGGGAAAGCTGGAAGACGCCACTCCGGCCCTCTCACAGGCTCCTGTCTGGTAGAGCAGGGCCAAAGACAGGGAACTCATAGACCTGGAGGTCAGGACAGTTTGGGGGCCAGCAAATGTGCTGGGGGGAAATCCAGCTGGAAGAGAAACTGGCATCAAGTGGGGGCCATTGATGCCTCCAAGAAGGATGGGAAGCCTACGGTGGGAGTTGACAGTCTCCTGGGGCCTCCCTCATCCTCCCACAAGGCTGTCAAAGAGGGCTTCCCCTCCAGTGCACCCCAGCTCCATGGCAGCCCAGTGGGGGAGCTGGGAGGACCCACACGCTTGAGAACCACGTGTGATTTTCAGTCCACGTTATCTCTCGTCACTGCTTTAATTAGCCTTGAAACATCAGACCAGCCATCATCATTTAAAAGTCTGGTGACAATTCCTGTATAAAGGAACATGTTCATTTTCTGATAAAATATGAGCAGGCAAAACAAGCCGTAACGCCTAGTTACAGAGCATGGTGTGTGTGTGTGTGTGTGTGTGTGTGTGTGTGTGTGTGTGTGTCTAATTATACCCCGGTGCCATGTGGCTGGGCTGGCTTCCTGCAGAGGTCTCCCTGTCCATCTCCATTTAGAATTCTGCAGACGCCAGGGCCAGTAGACTGTACTGTGGTGCGCAGCATTTTTGGAAAATAAAATATTGACTTGTGTCCTTGAGCCCAAGGCAGAAACCATGTGTGTTAGTCTGGCTAGACCAGAGAAACAAATCAAGGGAGACTCGTATAGGTACAGGAACGAGGCTTATATCAAAGAGTAATGATATATATTATATATTAGCAAATGATATATATTAGCAAACATCCCACCCCAATCCAAATCAAGTCCATAAGTCTGATACTGGCCCTTATGTCCAACACCAGTCTATAAATCTCTCTTCAGATTCACGCAGCACCTATAATGATGCTGAATGCAGAGAATTACAGGGCAGTGGGTGGAAAGTCCTGAGGATGCCGTGGCCGTTGAAGCATCTCCAGGGCTGTGGCTGCCATCAGCGTGGCTCCATGTGGCTGGTCAACAGGAAGGTGAAGCAGAGAGAGGGTGGGTCCAGCCTCCAGGGAACCATTTATCTCTGTGGGCCTCCAAAAGAGGTCATCAAGCTGCAACCTGGTGACAGGCTAAACTCCACCCTTCACGCTGAATACCTTCGAGTGGACAGGAGGTTTTGTAACTGCCACAGCCGACATCGCGCCTGTTGGCATATCCCGTGCCACACTCCGTGTGACCAGGCTGTTCATCGCACAAGAAGCCGACTCTCGACATGGCTCTGACCAGACCCAGTGGGACTAGAGACCAGGGTCGAGTGGGCAGGCTTGGGAGCTTCACAGGTAGACCAGGGTCTCTTTGTCTTGGGGTGAAGTGTCAGGGCTGTCCTTGCACCTGCCCGATCTGCAGCCCACTGCTCTTGACAGTCTCTTTGGGGGCCGCTCGCCCCGTCTGAGCCATCAGGACATGGAGGCAACCTTGGCGGAGGCCGTATCAGAAGCGGGAGCAGACGGTGGTGCACAGGCTGTGCTCAGTGACGAGGCACCGCACACACGGTGAAGAGGATCGAGGTCGCTGGCGGGGCTGAAGCGTGGAAGGTACACAGGAGACCTGTCACTCCTCTACAGGGGAACGTCCCAGAGGCTGAAGGTGGGACATACTCAAGGGGAAGCCGCCTGCCTGGGATGAGTCTTCACCACTGGGGACAAGACAAGTGGAAATGCCCAGAGGCCCGAGCATCAAGTAGGGTTGAAAGTGACTCCAAGAACCTGCCCAGCTTGCTGTATCAGCTCCTCCCCGGTGTCAAGCAATTGGGGGTGGGGAGGGGGAGAAGTACCTTGAGGTCAGAGGGCTCTGTCCCCAGAGGAAAGAGGAATAGGGCTGGCACAGGGGCGGGGCAGGCAGGGGTCTTGGAGGGAGGTCCAGGGACAGAGCTTCCCTAGCATCTGTCAGCCTAGCAGTACACTGGTGTCCCTAAGAATGGTGTCCATCCAGGGCCTCCCACGTAGCTACTGAGTAGCCCCAGGGGGCATGCAGGGTGGGAGGAGCAGAGGACAAGGGGAAGGAGCGTGGGTAGTGAGGAGGGGGTGGGGGGAGAGGAAAGAGAAGACAAAAGAGACAAAGGGGAAGTAGACCCCAAACACAAGGTGATGTTCTTGTCAGAAGGTGTGTGTAGTGTCTGGTACGTGTGCATGCATGTACATGAGGCATGTGTGTGTGGGAGACAGGGTATGTGTGATGGTGTCTCCGGAGTCTGAGGTGTGTGCATGGCATGTGTGCACATGTTGGTGTAAGTGTGTGTTGTATAGAGTGTGTGTACACACATGTGCATAATGGCTGTGATATATGTGGTAGGTAGGGAGGTGTATGGGGTGCATATATGCTTGTGTGTGCATGTGTGGTAGGTTGGGTATGTGCGTTATGGTCTTTGCAGTGTATGAGGTGTGTGTGACGTGTGTATCAGGTGTGTAGTTTGTGTGCTATGTGAAGGTATGTGGTGTGTGTGCACATGTTTGTGTAAGTATGCATTGCATGATGTGTGGTATGTGGAGTGTGTGTGAGGTATACAGTGTGTGTTATGGCATATGGCATGGGGGGTGTTATAGTGGGCATTTGCCCATGTGAGGTGATGTGTGGTATGTCAGTATAGGTGGCATATGTGGGTGCACAGGTGTGTGTATATTCTGTGTCAAGATGTGGCTGCAATTTTTAAAAAGTCCTTGAGCACCTCATCCTAACCCAAAATGCACACTGGGAGTGTGCACTCTCTGGGCTCTGCTGGACCGGCCTGTTTCCACGGACCCTTGGCTGCCTGGGCTCCCAGCTTCCTTCCTGTGTGTCCTCCACATTGGAGTTTGGGGTCTTTCTAAAGCCCTGTCTCCCTCATGCTTCTCCATGTGTAAACCACACTGGGTGTGTAAGGCCTGGTTTGCTCTGACCAATCCCCCCACACTTCAGATGTGCCCAAAGGCTGACCGTGGCAGCTGGCTTTGTGACATTTCGCAGTCAGTGCCTACAAGTTCTGTTCAGAGTGGACATGTCTGCTGTCAAACTGTGGATACTTCCTGAGCACCGACTGTCAGGAGACAACGCGTGTGTGGCCACCGCTAACCAGGAGCAGCACTGGGCGTGATTCCGTGGGCACTTGTGTCCTGTTCGAGCCAGCCCCTGCAGAGCAACCCGGTGGCGTGACCCTGAGATGGACGGACGGACGGACGGACAGAGGGACTGTTCTCTCCAACGAGGGGCCCTTAAGACAGAGCTGACATCCTTTGGTGGCAGAGTGAAGAACGAACCTTAAACTCGAAAGAACCAGCAAGTCCCAATGCTAGCCTCGGAGTCCCAGGTGGTGGCAGGGGAGCTCACGGGCTTGTGAACCGGCAGTTCACCAAAAGACTACCTGTTGTCCTCCACAGAGGGCCCTGCCGCCGACCCCTGGAACGCCGCCCCCGAAGCCCCTGGGAGGCAGATGCCATCCTGCCCTGATTGGCGTGGGCTCACCAGGAGTGCGGTGGGCTCAACGGCAAATGCCCTAGCGCAGTGGTTCTCCCCCTCCTCAGGCTGCGGCCCTTTCATACAGGTCCTCATGGGTGGTGACCACCCCCCCCCCCCACCATACAGTTATGGTTGTTGCTACTTTATCACTGTTATTTTATTCCTGCTGCGAATTGGGTGACTCCCGTGAAAGGGTCGTTCGCCCTCCAGAGGGGTCGAGACCCACAGGTTGAGAACTGCTGCGCTTATGGAAACTGTGGGCTGAACCAGCGATTCCCAACTGGCCTGGGGCAGCCTCAAAGAAGCCCCAAGGCTGCCAGGAGCGGGGCGGTGTGGATAGCGCCGGGGAGCGAGTCCCGGTGAGGGCCCAGAGCCTGTGTGCACGCCGGACATGACGACGCTGGGGCTCGCCCTCCGCCGGCCACCCGGGGACAATGGCTACGGAGTCAATCCCATCCCCGCATGGCTTGGCAGGTGTCAGAGGAGGACAGAACTTCATAGAATTGTCAATGGCTGCAGCCTTTGGGGGGCAGAACCCCAGGTCTTTCCTCCACTCTCAGACGTCCCCGGGCTGGACCCACATCTCCCGCCAGCTGGCTAGCAGCCCCGTGCTCAACTGTTCCCACACTCACCCACTGCCGCCAGGCTGATTGGGGGGCATCACGTCCTTCTAGCACTGTTCCCGAGGATTTCTTTGCGAGACCAGATACCCTGACCTTTCTCTCCCACAGCAACTGGCGGATTTGCCCTGCTGACTTCACGGTGAGGTTAGCCGACATCCAGACCAAACCAAACTCCCCTCCCGAGAGTGGATCCTGACGACAGGACAGAGAAGAGCTGCCCTCGTGGGTTTCCGAGACACAATCTTTACGAGAGTAGGAATCCGGAGAGTCCCTGCTAAGTAGAATGAGGGGCTTTTAAAGCCACAGCGAGAGCCAGGTCTCCCCAAATGCTGGTCCCGGTAATGGCAGGACGGCGAAGACTGTCAAGTGTGCTATGAAAACGTGCATCTCAGGAGGCACCCTGGGGGTGGCCTGGTGACCAGCTGGGCTGCGATGCAATGAGCCAGGGCTTTGAGGTTTCCTGGTGCCTATCATAGAGGGGCCAAACCTCACAGTCACAGACGCCGTTGCTAGTTCCCACACAGCCTTGCCGGGGTGATGAAGGGCTCCGGTGCCCTGGAGGATGTGAGCGTCCCATTGCAGTGCAGTCCACGGAAACACCGCCCGCCGTATGGGGACAGCCTCACGTGCCGTCCCTGCAGCTGTCCCCGACACTCAGCTCTCGCTCGCTGGTTTGCTGAAGATCTGAGCCAAGCAGGTGGTGCCCTGAGACGAGACAGGGGTCTGGTTCCCCAAACCCACTGCCCTTCTCCCTCTTTCTCCACAGAAGGTGGTCCTAGAGACTCCTGCGGGTGCCCAAGAACACCAACACAGAGTGTGCGGTGTGCGCTGCACATGTGTGCGTGTCAGTAGTGGAGGTTTGACGGACAGAACAGAGCCTCCTTAAGCCACGGCCACAAACCGTCCTCACCACCAAAGTGCATGCAGTTCCCCACGAGGGGGCCTCGAAGACTCGTGGAGAA
>PVJH01031404.1:0-23771 GCA_004026705.1 Nesogale talazaci
GCCCCCCCCCCACCTCCCTTGGCTTTGAGCCACCCTGCAGCTGGTCCTGGCTTTGTCCTTCACATTTCCAATCTCTCCCCTGACAGGAGACGGAGGAGCTGGAGGAGGAGAAGTCAGGGCTGCAGAAGGAGATCGCAGAGCTGCAGAAGGAGAAGGAGAAGCTGGAGTTTATGCTGGTGGCCCACGGGCCCGTGTGCAAGATCAGCCCCGAGGAGCGCCACTCGCCGCCGGCCCCCGGGCTGCAGCCCCTGCGTGGTGGGGGCGGGGGTGTGGGCTCCGTGGTGGTGAAGCAGGAGCCCCTGGAAGAGGACAGCCCCTCGTCCTCGTCGGCCGGGCTGGACAAAGCCCAGCGCTCCGTCATCAAGCCCATCAGCATTGCGGGAGGCTTCTATGGGGAGGAGCCCCTCCACACCCCCATTGTGGTGACCTCCACCCCCGCCATCACGCCGGGCACCTCGAACCTCGTCTTCACCTACCCCAGTGTCCTGGAGCAGGAGTCGCCCGTGTCGCCGTCCGAGTCGTGCTCCAAGGCTCATCGCAGGAGCAGTAGCAGTGGGGACCAGTCCTCGGACTCCTTGAACTCCCCGACGTTGCTGGCTCTGTGACCCAGCCCCGGAGGGGGGCTTCCCCCGACACTGCCTCCTTCCCAGGGACCAGCCCTTCCAGCACTCCAGGGCCCTGAGGGCAGAGGAGGAGCCAGCGTTCGCGGCGAGCTGCCTGGCTCTGGGAGAACCCCGGTGGGCTTTGGTGGCATGGTGAGGGAGGACCTCGGGACGATCATTTTGGAAGGCAAGGGACCTTCCTCCCTCAACGCATCTTGCAAGCAAACCCCGTATCTTGAAAAGCCTTGGAGAACGTGGATGGGTGGAATCCACCGTCTCTCTGGCTTCTGAAGATCCCAAAGCTGGTCTGGATCCTTCCTGCCCCTCTGTTACAAGTTGTCACTGGAGTGATGCCCCACCTTGTGCCCCCCCCCACTTCCCAGCATGCTCAGTGCTTTTGGTTTCACCTTTCTTCTCGTGGCCCCTCCCTCCCGTGTCAGACTTCACTCCTCTTTGGTTTTTATCGAATTTGCCATGACATTTCATCTGGGTGGTCTGAATATTAAAAGCTCTTCATTTCTGCAGATGGGGCAGCAGGAGACTCTTCCGCCGGGGCGGGGGAGCGACTTGTCCAGAGGGAATGGGACAATGTGCAATATGGAACCTTCCCTCCCTTGACCCGCGGGTCCCGTCCCCTCCAGAACCACCAGCAGGTCTCCCTGAGCTTGCACACCGAGGGAGAGGGGTGTCCACCGTCCCGGGGAAGCTCCCCAGAGTCCCCGCTCCATCCTCTGGATGGAGCTGCCTGGCCCGAAGACAGGGTGTGAGTGAGACAGCTGGGGCACAGATTGGGTTTACCAAAATGCCTAATTACCAGGCCAGGAACAGTGCCAACAAAGCCACACGGTGTGCTAGCCCGGCTTCCCTTCGCCCGGTGTCTTGAGTCGAGCAGGGCGTCTCCTGTAATTACTGCCTCGCCATTCTGCCCCTGGACCCTTCTCTTCAGACGGGACAAGTGTCCCTCCCTAGGAACCACGCAGCACTCCAAGTCCCTGCCCGCCCTTCTCCCTGGCTCTCAGGATGACGCCACCCACGGAGGTTTAATGAGCGTGGACAGGGGGCCCCTCCCCTCCTCCGGAGCCTTAGCCATGGATGGAAAGGGAGGAGGGGGCCAGGCCTTCAGAGTGGTGGTCGTCTCAGCCAGCGTCCCCAGGCCCTGCTCTTCCTGCCCTGGCTGTGTGTGTGTCTCAGGGAGGCTTGGGCCCTCGCTGCCTTCTGTGGTCATCTGTTGCCTGATGGATCCAGTGCTGCCTCTTTCACTGCTTGCTTCTTCCCCTCCTTCCTGCAAGTCTTCTCTTCTGGGTCCAGTCCGTGAGCTATGAGCAGCTGGCCCAGAGCCGCTGCCATGGTCTGTGTCCGGGTGGGACCTTTCTCAGCTGCTGAGAGCTGTCCCCGGCCCCCAGCGCCAGCTCTGCCTCCCTGTTCAGACACCCTTTCTCTGCTAGACATGGCTCCAGCTGACCTCTCGGTCTACACTTGTCTGGGAAATGCAGCTCCTGGTCAGAACTGGCCCCAGCTGGCCTGGTGCTCTGAGGGAGCTGGCTATTGATGATTTAGCTCTGGGGGGCATCGGATGATCATTTAAAACCATAGGGGTGTTCTTTCAATCTGACTCGCAAGGAAGAATAAATGGACTGCCCCCTTACCCAGGAAAACCGTGTGCACGGGCCTTATTTAATGCATGTCACCGCACACCGCACACCTGACACATAGGTGGGCCTTTAGCACGCGTCCCAGCGCCTGGTGGGGCAAGGACAGCCCCTGGAGAAGGAAGAGAGTTTTCTAAAGAAAAGATTTTATTCAGAAACTTGAAACAAAATGCATCTCCCACCTTCCTTGGGGGTGAGGTCCTGCTGATCTCCTGGAGGCGCAGAGTGAGACTGGGTCATAGGGTGTCCAGATTCAGATTTAGTCAGAGGCCCGAGTTGACAGGGCAGGAAAACCGGGGTGCCCTCAGCTCAGAAAGGCTTCGTCTCTGAGGGTCTTTGTAGCCAAGAGGAAGAGTGTGCATCCTTCTGCCTATCTACTTATCTATGTCTTCAATGAAGCTGCTTTCTGGTCTTTTATTTCTGAAAGTCTTTACTCCCCACTTTCCAGCACTGATGCTTAGGTGGGCCACAGACTTTGGCCAGGCGTTCCTGACAAGCCTTTGACCTCTGTGGAAGCCTCCAGCAGGGAGACCAACCACAGGCAAACCCGGCCAATGCTGTGGTGTCCCAAGTCAGTGCTTGCTGACTTTGTTCTAGGAGGGATTTCTCCACCCTAGAGGCTGCTGGGAAGATAGCATTTACATCTGGGCCATGAGCGGGCCCTCCGTTTACTGCCTTCTGGTGACTGATTTCCCCCCCCACCCCCTGCCCCCGACCTGGGCCAGGTCTGCTCTGTGTCAAGGAATGGCTGGCGTGGGGGTGATCTGAGCTTGGGGGGGGGGGGCTGCAGAGAAACGGATGCCCCAAATGCTCGGGTCTGTGCAGGGCAGGCCCTTCTCGGTGGGCATGTCCCCTCGGAGACCTCCCCCCACCCCGGCTGGCCTCTCCGGGAACAGCCCATTCTGCTCAGAGGAGGGGGTTCACTGCTGATGCAGCAAAGGAAAGAGACCCTGGGTGGGACTTTGGAAACGGCTGGAGCCAACTCCAAGCACAGGCTGCACCGGGGCGGTTTTCCAAAAGGCGGATCGTGTTCTCCCTGGGCAGAAGACCGGGTGTGCCTACTCTGCTGCCACACAGGCAGCTCAGAGACCAGAGAGCCACCGGAACTTTGGGGGGGTGGCTGTGGGTGGAAGGTCCTCATGGGTTCCAGTGAGGCCTCTCCCTCTTTCCCTGAGCATCAGCAAGGCTCCCGAGACCCCGGCATCTGGTTGCTTCCCTCCCCCAGTCGCATACACCCCTGTGCCGCTCATGGAGACAGGAGAAGAATAAGCACTTCACAGTGTGCCCTGGTGTCGTCATGGGCCCACTTCGGGCTGCAAGGTGAGCAGTCCAACTGCTCCGAGGGACAAAGAGGAGGCTTTCTGTTCCCATCAGAAGCCCACCGGGGCAGTTCTGCTCTGCCCCCCAGAGACGTTCTGATTTGCCGTCAGTGATGGTGGTTGAATCATATGTGCCCAGGCACTGTGTTGGGCACTTCCCTGTGAAGCGGCTTCAAACATCTGTGGGAAAATCCCATTACCCTTTCTCTGCTTTCCGAAGCTACCCCCATGCCCTCTTTAGGAGATGGAGGGTGCGCCCCTCCTTAGGAAAGGTACCCACGTTGCCAAGAGGCAATCACAAAAGCACCCAACATTGCCATCCATCTGCGGATTGTTCTCCACGAGCCCTCGCCTGCAATGTCCTCCCCGCCGCCCCCTCACCCCACTCCCCTATGACACGCTCCACAGTGGGAGGGAGGGAGGGACGGACGATGGGAGTCCCTAGGGAATCCGTGGACCAAAGGGCGCTATGCGGCGCGTCGAGCCCTTCTTTTAGCAACCGGGAGGAATGGGCTCTTCACGCCGTGGGCCTGTTCAGCCTTTCTGGCGTTCGTCCGGAAAGCCCGCATCTCGCTATTTATTGACAGATGGGTGTGTGTATGTGTGTGTGAGCGCTTGCTGGTCCTCCCCCCGTCTTTGTGAAGGGAACCCAGTCATCTCGCTATTCACCCGGCATCTTCTCCCGCTTCTCCTGTCCCCGGCCCATGCAGCAACAGAGGGGGTGGGGGTGGGTGGGTTAAGTTTTCTGGCACTGGCGTGTTCTGGAGGGGCCCGTGATAGATATGAAATGGGGAGGGGGGGACATGGGAAAGGTGGGAGGAGAAGAGATTGACATTTATTTCATTATTTATTTTAAATGTTTACATCTTCTTTGTGTTAGCCCAAGCCCGCATAGAAACAGATAGCATTAAAATACCGAGTTCCCCTCGCCCACCCCCTTCCTTCTCAATTTCTCAAGTTCTTGGCTAATGACGCTTCTTTGTTTCTAAAATGCTGTGTGACTTGTGCTGTACAAACTGTATTAAAAAAAAAAAAAGGTTCTGCTTCTAAAGACGGAACGGTCATTCTTCTGGGGCCAGCGGCCACCGTGGAACCCCGCACGGCGCCTGGCCGCAGCGAATGACCCCGCCCTGCGCCTCCAGCCGTGGTTTCCTTGTCCGACGAGAAGTTTCTCCCACTTATTTTCGTCTGTGGTTATTTGATGTTGAGGAAGAACATATTCCACTTTGTACAGAGACTAGGTATCAGGGTGGTGTTTTCTGTGGCGGGAGGTATATATAGATATAGACATAGCACTTTGGTAGATAGTGGAAAGTCATTCGCCTTGTGTACTCTGTATCTGAGCTCTGTCTGTGATGTGGACTGGCTTCGCCTAGAAGACCCTGGAGGCAAGCAAGTTGTACCAGATCGGAGTGGCTCAGTGGGGGCATTTCGATACCTTCCTGGGCACCTCTTCCTTCCTCCCTTCCTAATTTTCCCTCTCCCCAAAGTGATAGTGAAATGGTCCCAGTGGAGAGACTCCTAGCCCAGCCTCTCTGGTTGTGAAGATTGAGGAGTATTTCTGCTTGGAAACATCTCTGATGGTATCTTGCTGTTGTTGTTGTAGATGGTGACTTTGTTCTCTTACTGTAATACAAGCCTACAGTATTTGCACTAAAGAAAGCTTGTTAGAGAAAAAAAAGATTGCTGCTATGGAAGAAAGAACATATGAAAACTTTTTTCCCCTCCCCCCCTTTTTTTTTGGTTAGCTTTTCCACTTTTGATTGAGTAGCATTTTGTAGAATAAAATGGATTAAGATCGAAGAGCCTCTGATGATTGTTTATTCCGACCTCCCCCCACCCACCCCTCCTCTCTCCAGTCCCTTTTTTTTTCTTTCTCCTTTGGCCCGAAGTGGTTACGGCCTTGCTTCTGGCAGTCTGTGACCAGGGATGGGTTCTCCTGAGATCTTTGGAAAACTGAGGGGCCCTGCTGGAGGTTGGCACCGAAGCTTCCTCACTTCCTCTTTCCTGCTGACCTTTCCGCCCCATCCTCCCGAACGGCTCCCCACAACTCTCGGCACTTGCCCAGGGGGGAGCCAAAATGAAAAGCTGACATTGCTACTCCCTTTCTGGGGCTGTTGCTTTTGAACAGGCTAACCCCAAACCAAAGGCACGGACACCGCGCTGATTCGGACTGAGAACATGCCTGGGGAGGGGTTCTGAGAATGTGAAAATGATGCGGCCGTGAGCCTTTGGAGCAGCTGCTGGGTTTGAACTTCCAACCTGGCCTTAGCAGTCCACAGTTCACCTGGCAGTGCCACTAGGGCTCCTTCGGTTAACACCAGACACCCAGAAATCTTCAAGCCCCTTAGTGGGTGGGGTCACTAAGGTCTGAGCTGGGCTGCTCATCTGCAGATGGGCAGTTCGAGCCACCCATCATCACTGCCACAGAAAGGCCTCGCGGTGACAGCCAGAAAGCCCCTCGGAGTGGTTGGACTGGCTGGACGCTGTCACACATGGGGCTTGTGATGAACTGCAAACAATTCAAAGGCAGTATGTATGCTTCCTGGAAAGCTGTGTGTTTGTATGTGTGTGTGTGTGGGGGGGGAGGGGTTTCCATGGGAGGCTAATAAGCGAGGTGACCATACCTGTAGCTCTCCTTTGGGACCAGATACGGGTTGTCAGGTCAGGGACACTCAGAAGTGCAGCACAGGCCCCGTGGTCACATAGCCCAGGAAGGCCCGGGTGATTGGGTAACATCTGCCCTGGCGTGTGCTCTGCTTGCTGGGCACATGGTGGGAGGCAGGCCTCTCATTAGTGAACGCCTGCAGGAAGCTGCTCCCGAATTAGCCTCTTGAAGAAATGACACCACTTGATTCCAAAGGGGTAGTTCAGCAGACAGGCCTCATTCTCCAGAGGGCCTGCATGCACTGGACTGCGAGTTTGAGGTGTTCTAGATCTTAGACCCAGCTCCACGATGCCTTGACTGGTGAGGTTCTGAGAAAGGCATTTCATTCCCCCAAACCTTCCTGTCCTCATTAGATCGACACAGGGAGCTAGGTACATAGATAGGCTGGTTGCCTGTCCTCAAGTGGACTCTGACTCATGACTCATTGTGACCTTCTATACCACCCAACGCAGTGTTGCTTGGTCCCGAGTCATCCTTCGTCACCCGCCTATTGCATCAATGCTGCCATCTGTCTCCTTCCAGGGTTTCCACAGCACCACACAGGCCCTGCCCCCAGGATGGATCCCTCATGATGATTTGGCCAAAGTGAACAAGTCCAACAGAGGGATCCAGAAGGCTTTTCTTGGCTGCTTGTAGGAGTCTCTCTTGTCCGCATGACAGCCTCAGAGCCTCTGCAGCCTGCCCCCACCCCCTACCTCTTGCCATGGACCCAGAGGAGGGAAGGGCCCCACCGTGAGGTGTCAGCTCTGCCCTCCCACTGGCCTGTTCCGCCTGAGAGGGCAGGAGGCCCAGAAGGCATCTTGGGGGTTTCCACAGTGCCAGCGCTTCTTCACTGGCTGAAGGGCTTCCTGGGGGAGACTCATCCAGGAGGCAGGTGCTCCAGTTGTTGTGGGTTTGGGGGTTCTGCCGCCTGGGGAGAAGCACGTGGCCCATCTCTGGGTCTGCCTCTTGTGCCTCAGTGTGACCATATGTCTCATCTTCCAGTTGTTTCCTTTGAGTGTCAGCCTTTAATGAGCCACATGACCATGAACAAGGTCAGGGAGGACCAGCCCCCGGATGGCTGGGTTCTGAGCAGCCCCATTTCTTCGTGCAATTGCAAATGCTATAAAAGCATCCAGGCAGCTGTTAGGTTTTTTGTTTTTTAAAGGAGGGGGAAGTAGGGAAGGGGGTGCGGGGGAAGTTGCCTATGGGTTCTCCCTGCAGACAGGGTTTGTCCAGACAAGTCTGTAGTCAACTAAGTCTATGTTTGGGAAACCTGGTTGCTGGTAAATGCCTTTGACTTCACCTCCTCTACATTTGGGGTTTCAAGCACAGGTGGGATTCTGGGTGAGGGGCCTCCCGGGCCAATGCTCTTTTGGTGGGACCCAGCTTCCTGGCCCCCAGGCTTCCTTCAGTAGGGGATGCCTTTTAGCAGTTAAAACCCATCCACCTCGGTTATAAAACCGACTGATGCGACTTGATTATAGGACAGGCGTGGGCATCCAGGCTCCCGGGCTGGGTTTGAAATGTAAGGCTGTGATTTTCCTGGTGGCCCTGTGTGTTTAAAGGGTGGATGGGTTGGTGGTACGTGGGCCGCCCAGCTCCGCCTCGCCGCAGGGCTGGGCCCACGCCCAACAGGCCCCAGCAAGGAGGAGGAGGGCCCATGGCCGGCCACCTTTCTGGGCCAGCCCAAGGCAGGGCCTGTACCTGAGCCAGGGCGCCACCCGGGCACCTGCCCTTCCTTGATGGAAATTCGGCTCCTTGGTGAAGGCCACAGGGACACTGTTTTCCAGAGAAGCCGTGAGCTGTTGGGACAAGTGCGCCCACCCCTCTTGACACTCCGTCTTTGCAAAAGCTGCCTGGGGCGGGAGGAAATCATGACTTATGACTGTCTTTTGGGTAGGCGGCTTCCCTCGCCTCTGCGCTGGCACAGCCACAGCCGCAGCCACGGCCATGGCCACGGGAAGCTCACGGGTTTGATGCACATTCCGTGGGATGTTGTCACCTGGACAATGAAGGAAAACAAGCAAATCGATTCAGGCTTCATCTTTGGATGTAGGAGGTGGGACTCTCCCTTGCCCTGAACAAATTCCTAGAGAAGATAAAGGGAGAAAACCAGCCAACATATAAACACAGTGTCTCTGAGGACGTGGCCCGGGTGGTGCATGGGAACCCCACTCTCCCCAAAGGAGGAAGGCGTGTGGGGGAAGTGGGGGGTAGCTATTTTAGACTAGAACACAGCCTCACACCTTAAGTAAGGTGACCAGATGTCCTGCTTTTTAGCAATCTAACAATGCCCTTTTAAAATGAAAATAAAATTTTCATTTTAAAATGAAAAATAAATATGTCACAATACTATTTTTTTGTGTTCTATGAAAATTTTTGTTGCTCCGCGTAGACCAAATTTTTAATCAAGACACCCCCCCAACCCCCATCAATGGTGTCCCGCTTAAAATCTGGTCACTTGACAAGGTGACAAGGTGGAATGCTTTGGAAAGCATTCCAGTTGATTTAGTCGTTTTGAGAATCTCTGAGCGGCTTTTCAGAACTCAAACAAGCAAACGTTTCTGTACCTCACATCTTCTCCCATGCCATCTCACCCATGGTGGCTGCCATGCAGAAGCCTTAGGAGAAACGTCGGGGAACACGTTGGGAGAGGAATTCCTTTCTCTTAACATAGGAGCATCTGGAAGGCCTGTTCTTCAGCCAAGAGAGGACAAGCCTGAAAGGATGCGCTTCGTTCATCAAGGGAAAGGGTGGCCCCTTCCTGCTGCCTGGAACAGATGACTGCGTGCAGGACAGTCCTGAGCCCCTTCACGTATTCATTACAACCAAAAAAAAGTGTGTGTGTGTGTGTGTGTGTGCGCGCGCGCGCGCGCACACGCGCGCGCATTGCTACGAAGGGTCTGCCCGTACAAAACGCATGACTGGGGACACAAGGTTGAGCACCACGGTCTGGACACCTCGTTTGGTCGTCGGCCTTCCTCTCGGTGACCTAGTGTGCCCGCGTGTCTGCTGTTGTCCTTAGGTGACATCCTGTCGGGTTCCGCTCATGATGCCCCACTGACCACGCCAGGGACCACCGCCCGGTCCCCTCTGCCCTCTCCACGGCTCTACAAGAACCCATGGTCACAGGCTCCAGGTCAGTCCGGCTCGCGGGGAGTGGGGGTGGGGCGGCGGGGGGTGGGGGTGTCTTCCTCTTCTTCAGATCGGTCACGGCAAATGGAATGAAAAGACAAGGGAAGTGTGGCCCCGAGTCCTTTGAAGCCCCCTTGTCCAAATGTTAGATAAGGCGCCACTTTGCTTTATAGTGAGAAGTCCCTTCAATCAAATTTGCAAAGAACCATCAGCTTGAGGCTGCCCGGAAGTGGTTGTGATCGAGTGAGGAAGAAGGGGCAGCAGGGAAGGTAGCCAGCATCTGGGGTCTGGCCTTGGGTAATGGGGGTCGCAGCCTGGAGCGTGGCAGCGGGTGAGGGTGAGGATGGAGCAGTTGTCATGGAGAAGAGTTGAGCTGGAGTTCTGAAGAATGGACTGGCACCCCCAGAGGAAATGGAGCGGGGAGCAAGCGTCCTGGCAGAGGGAAGAGTCTTTGGGAAGATGGTGGAGAAAGCATGGCATGGATTTAGGGATCCTGGAGAACCCAGATGTTGGGAGAGCCGGCTGTTTTCAGGCCGAGCTCCTCAGGGGTTTTGAGGAGGCAAGAGCCTGAATCCTTGGGTCAGCTGGTCCATAGACACAAGGGAGCAAATGCCTGGTTGTGCCAGGCACTGTCCTCATTGTGTGTGTGTGTGTGTGTGTGTGTGTGTGTGTACCAGAATGGGGCAAGGAAGCTATGCCATCCCTACCCCCAAACGATCTCACCAGGAGGATGGAGACTTCCCTCAAGTGTTACTGGAGTGAATGCCAAGGTCATGGGCCAAGGGAGCAGGCCCGACTGGAGCTTGGCCCTCGTCTGAGTGTAGTCAGGGCGGGTTCCCCGGGCTTGAGTAGAGGGGCGACTTCCGCACAGGCCTGCACTGGGGAGATTCATCCAGCCGTGAGCCCCTGGCGGAGCAGGCAGGGAGAGAGGCTCGGTGGACAGCTCAGGAGGGAGCCAGAAGGCAGCTTGGGGAGGCTGGAGCCCAAACCTTCAGCTTCCAGGAATAGACACAGAGACACTGAGAGCCAAGGACAGGATTCGTTGGGAACTCGGTGGGCTCCAAGTCCTGCGGTCCATGTCTGGCACACCGATGAAGGGAGGGGTTTGAAGGGATGGAGAGCATCCACGTGCAGCTCTGGAGGAAAGGCGGGCAAGGAGGCCCAGACGAAGGCGCTTCTTTTTTTCTTTCTTTGAAAAATCATTTTATTGGGGGGGGGGCGCTCATATCACAGTCCATCATGGATCCATTGTGTCAAGCACATTTGTACATTTGTTACCCTCATCATTCTCAAAACATTTGCTTTCTACTTGAGCCCTTGGTATCAGCTCCTCATTTCCCCCCTTCTCCCCTTTCCTTCATTATAATAAGTTATAATTTATAACTTATTATTATTTTGTCATATCTTACACTGTCTGACATCTCCCTTCACCCACTTTTCTGTTCTCTGTCTCCAGGGAGGAGGTTATATGTAGATTCTTGTAATCGGTTCCCCCTTTCTGTTCCACCCTCCCTCCACCCTCCTGGTATCGTCCCTCTCACCACTGGTCCCAAAGGGATCATCTTTCCTGGATTCCCTGTGTTTCCTGTTTCTCCCCGTACCATTTACATCTTCTGGTCTAGCTGGATGGTAGAATTGGGATCATGATAGTGGGGGGGCGGGGGGGAGGGACCATTGAAGAACTGGAGGAAAGCTGTATGTTTCATTGTTACTACACTGCACCCTGACTGGCCCATCTCCTCCCTATGAGGGGTTTCTGAAGACCATGACACAACCTAGCGGATGGGCTCCACCATCCATTCATGTTTCCAACTTGCCCCAGGCCTTGGTGTACCTGAGTCCTTTTGTGTTTGCCTTCCCAGCTTGGGCTCTGGTACCCGCAGGGCAGTTTCTAGCTGCCCCTTCACAGCGCCCTGGCTGTCCACAGATGACCACCATCTCCTCTCCACAGTAAGTGGGCCCTCGGGGGGGGGGTGGTGGTGGTGGTGGTAGATGGAGACTCCTCATCACCATGAAACTACCAGCCTGCTGCATGTTGCCTGTCTGCCTGTCCTCCTCCACCAGCTCCTCGAGCCCCATTCCTCCACCAAGTTCTGTGGCCATCACATTCCTCAAGGATCCTCTTCATGCATTGCCCCCCCCCCCATTTAAAAGATGCATTGTTTTACTGTGTCATGGACCTCCGCCTCTCCAAGAACCCCTCTTCCATTGACGTGCGGTGACATCGAGTCTTGCCTGTCTTTAAAATAACCCAAAGCCCTCCCGGGGCCAAGCTCCCATTTCAGTTCCTCAGCTTAGAGTCTTCAAAGAGTTAACTTGCTATCTCCACTTCCTCCCCTCCCACCCTTCCCTCAACCCACGGAGCTTTGACTTCCACCCCCACTTCCCTGAGACTCTGCACTTCCCTGTGACTACCCCCTCCAGACACGCAGCAGGCTTTATTTGACATGACCACGCACAGCCGTCCACGCTGCTAACCGTGCCTGAGGGTTGCCGATTTCTATGTCTCTCCCCTCCCTCCCCTCCCCTCTCAGTGCTCTGTCACAGCCAGAATTCTAACCTCTGTACCCGTAGGTCTAATCCTGTTATGGAATTAGGGTTTCTTTGTTGCGTGGCTTACGGAGCCTGGTGGCATAGAGGATTTCCGATTGGGCTGCTGACCCTAAGGTCAGCGGGTTGAAACCACCAACCTCAGCTTGGGAGAAAGATGAGGCTGTCTGCTCCAGTCAAGAATTGCAACCCTGGGAACCCAGAAGGGCACCTCTATGCTGTCCTACAGACTCCTTACGCGTCTGAATTAACCCAGTGGCTGCGGGTTTAACCTTCGGTTTGTTCTGTGTCGATCAGATCATGCTGAAGTGAGGTGGGTCTTCGACTTCTCAGTTATCCGAGAGGACAGCTGAGACCCAGAGTTGGTGTACCCACAGGGAGAGACAGATGACAGATGACAGAGGACCATCTGCAAGTCAGAAATATCAGGGATCATGGACAGACACTGGAAACCAAGAGAGAGGCTCACAGCAAGTCATGGCTGGGGTCTTGATTGGAACCCCGAGCCTCTTGAACCCTGAGAAAATCACCTTCTGTATGTGTTACCTTTCAGTATGGGTTACAGGAGCACCCTCTCAGGCCTGCTTCCACCGAGTGCCTGCTGACACATGGGCTGACACAGCACTGGCCCTGCAGGTTTCCAAGCCTAGGACTCTCCACAGAAGTGGAAAGCCTTGTCCGTCTCTTCCCGTCCCAGCGCATCGCACCCAGCTCTGGTTATCTCACTCCCTAAAGAGGTTGGAACTCAGAATGTTCTATCCATCCCGCTCACTGGCCCCCTCCTAGTGCCAGCGCCTGCCATGTCCCACCTGGATAGCTACAGTCCCCCCCAATCCACTCCCCATTCTGTGGAAACCTGAAGCTGATCATGTAACGTCCTGCTCCAGACCTGCGGCCGACACAGATAAGTTAGGGGTTCTCCCTTCGCCTCCTTACGGCTTGGGACGGCAATCCTGAACTCGAAACACGAGGTGCATGCTCTGGCCTGGGAGTCTGGAGCCAGGAGGTGGTTTCATGAGGATGCCACCCGGACCCCCCAGCTTTCTCCTCTGCCATTCCCAAGGCATGCCCTTCCTTTCCTTGACCCAAGTGCTAACAAACCCTTAGCCTGTGTGTTTGTGTTCCAAGAAGCAGTCTGGGAGATCAAGGGCTCCCCCTCCCTGCTTTATTGCGGCTCCTTCCTTTTTATGGATACTTCCCCGAAAGGCCTTATGACACTTTATTTTTGTCAGCTGTGACTTACTCAGCAGGCTGCAGCCAGCTGCGAGGGAGTCTGGGAACTGTGATCTGGATTGTAGGCTTATTACTATGATGAGGGGTTGTATTACTGAGGAAGCATGGGAAGAATGGGTACTGGGGTAAGCCCTTGACATTTCCCGCCATAGTCAACCCATCGGGCCACCCCAATATTCTCCATACATTGGATTTTCTCTTTCTCTCCCAGGGAAGACGATTCCAATGTCTCATTCAGATGTGTCACCTTCTCGGCCAGCTTGGGTGCAGCCCCTCTCGGTCTGATAACATGTAGGCCAAATCCTCCACCATACTCAAAATATCCCACGGGACAGGGGCAGGATCGCTGCAATAAAATACCTCATCCAGAGAAGGGAGCGTGAGAAACACACCAAGTGCCCGTTCAGCGCCACGATCAAATATGAATTGGCCAGACAAGTGTCTACTCCCCTCCTCGCTGTGGGATAAAATTCATGGTTTGCCTCTCTGGCAGCCCCTTTTCTGCTGTCTGGGAAGGCTTTCTTTGTTGTCTGTGTCATTGGTTTTTCCTTCTGGAAGCTTCTTCCTGGTACCATCGCTGGGTCCCCTGCCCTAGGCCTGGTTCCTATAGCCATCCTTAGAATGTTCTGTGGTGAGTAGGTCCACCTAGAGGCTTTGGCCTATAGACAGTCCTGCTGCTCGAGATTCCGAGGTCCAAGAATTGTTTTGAGATTTGGTGATGGACTGTGATAGACCACAGATGAAGCATTACTTTTGTTCAGTCCATGTTTCTTAGAACTGAGTAGACTTCTAATCCATCGACTTCAGCTTCATTTCTTGTGAAAAAACCACAACTGCATAGCTAGTCTAGACATTTCAAGCCACGTGGGAACTCTGTGCAGTTTTAAAGGAGGGTCTAATAACACCAAACCACCCAGTGCGCATTGATGATCCTTGAATTACATGTGAGACCATCTCCTCCCAGCCTCCTAGAAGGGCCACCTCATCCGACTTCATTCTAACTCCTTCAGTTCTCTAGGACTTCAGCTAGGTGATGTATGCACCAACACACACCTAACTTCTCCCTGCCCCCCTCCTCCCCCTCATCCTCAGGACCTGACAGTCAGGGCTTTCTTTGAAATTCTACCAGGCCTGATTCTTGATGTCTTAAAAGCTGGGTTAAAGACACCCAGCACATAGTCCTTCCTAACAGAGATCATCTTTCTAAGATTGTGTTCTGGCTGAACCAAAATCCTATTTTGGGTGTCAGAAGTTGAACACGAATGATCTCCTCTTTGATGTTGAAAATCCTAAAGCCATTTGGCCAAGAAGGTCACAGGCACAGAAATACAAAAGAGAAACTCGGTGAATATTTTCAAAAACAGAACCCTGCTTACATCACTAAGGACTTTTTATTTTGCCCTGGGTAAGTCCAAAATGTGCAAGAGGGTCCTTCCAGTCTTGCCTCCCCCCTTGATTTTGCAGCCTCATCTGGTCAAATGCTCAGTCTCACACGTTTCGCAACAACCAAGCTGTTCTACCCTCAGGTCCGTCAACATATTTTGCTCGGAACGTTCACAGATGCTCTAGTCTAGGCTGAGAAAGCTTTGTTTCTCTCTTTAATTGTCTGACGTATGTTCATTGCTGAGGATTTGATGTAAATCCTTGGAGAGGAGATCACAGACCCATAGTAGTCTCCTTCAGAGAACTCATGCAATCATTTCCTTCAACGATGTCATGCCTGTTCCTCATTGGCATTCAGGCTAAAGGAGGGCAAGAACCATATTAATTTTGTGTTCCTGACGTATCCTCATCTTCATGACCCTCCACTAGAGAGACGAGTTTCTCAAATGCAAACCACGTTAGAACCTTCCAGTGCGTCCCTTTGGCACTCAGGTCGAAGTTCAACCCTTCCTGTGGCTCCCGAGGTCCTGCCTGACCCAGAACCTTCTTGACATCTCATCTGCATTCAAATGTATTTAATGTATTGAAGGGACTGGACTTCTTGCCCACAAGTCTACAGCTATGCCGTTGCATAAACAACGACTCTCCCTCCTTCAGTCCTTAGCCGAAAGACTATTGATAGACGTGCTCATTAATCTCTCTTCTAGAGCTAGACATTCTGCCAGGTGCCGGGGAAACAGGGTGAAGAAGACAGATCAGCTTCGGGTCATCTCGTGTTACCTTTCACGACCACCTTCTCCCTGACATTGGCTTAGAGGCTTCTCCTCTGGGACCCCCTGGATCTCTGAAGCATTGCTTCATCATTGATAGCAGCTCACCTGCTACTTCGAGCGTATCAAGCATATTTGTACATATGTGGCAACATCATTTCCAAAACATTTTCTATTTGAGCCCTTGGTATCAGCTTCTTGTTCCCCCCTCCCTCCCCTCCCCTCTCACCATGTGAATCTGTATCAATTATATGTTGCTATTATTATTTTGTTTCTTACCCTGTCCATTGTCTCCCTTCACCCACATTTCTGTTATTCATCCCTTTTAAAGGGGGGCTATATATCCAACCTTGTGTTGCGTTCCCCCTTTCTCCTCCCTCACTATCTCCCTCCCTTCCTGATATTGCTACTCCCACTACTGTTCCTGAGGGGGTTATCTGTTCTGAATCCCATGTCTTGAGAGCTCTTATCTGTACCAATATCTGTTCTCTGGTCTAGCCAGATTTGTACACTAGAACTGGGTCATGGTCCTGGGGAGGGGAAGCATTCAGGAACTAGAAAAATTATGTGTGTTTCCTTGGTGCTGTACTGCACCTTGGTTGAATTATCCCTTCTTTATAACCTTTCTGTGGGGAATTATCCAACCATCTGCAGATGGGCTTTAGGTCTCCACTCCAAACCCCTTGGTTCACATTAATGTAATTGTTTATTTTGGATCTTTTCGTACCTGATACCTGGTCCCATCAACACCTCTTGACCACACAGGTTGGTGTGCTTCTTCCATGTAGGCTTATTTTCTTGCTTGCTGGATGGCTGCTTGTTTAACTTCAAGCCTTTAAGGCCCCAGACACTACATCTTTTGATACCCGGGCACCATCCGCTCTCTTCACCACATTTACTTATGCAACCATTTTGTCTTCAGTGGTTGTGCAGGGAAGGTGAGTATCAAAGTGTGCCCCAGGCACAGTGGGATGAAATGCAAAGGGAGTGCAACAGGGCAGCAAGGGGAACAAGTAACCAAATCCCCAAGGATTCCTGAAAATAGATTTCTGACTTGGGGGACAGGGTTTGACACCTCATCAGACTTGATCAGAAAACATGCATAAGGGTCAGCAGACAGACCTGGAAGTATCTATTTTTTTCTTGTTTTGTTTGTTTGTTTTTATTTTTCTTTTGCCCTATATCTATATCAGATCTCTACATCAGATAGGCAGGTAAAGCAGTGCTGAGGAGAAAACAATATGGAACTGGTAGTTTGGGGGTGGGGTGGGGCATGGGAGTGGAGGGGGAAAGGGAGAGTGAGTAGCCAACAAACTCAGGGATAAGGGAACAACAAGAGATCTAAAACTGATGTTGAGGCGGGAATATAATGCCTGGTGAGTTTGATCAAAAACAATGTATCCAAGAGGAATTTCTGAGAGCCAAATGGAGGGTGAGCATAATAGTGAAATAGGAAGAAGGTGCAAGGAAATAGAGGGAAAAATGGGAGGCAAGCGCTATTTATAGAAGCATAGTAATAGGTGTGTATATGTGTAACTATAGTAATTTACAATGAAAGGGATAGAGACTAATGTACATCTATTTATAGATTAAGTATTAAGTTAGCAGCTGGACTTTGGACCTCTCCTCAAGGCTTCCCTTAACACAGGACACTTTGTTCTAATAATTCATGAACTTTCAAAGCACTCTTCCAGGTGTAGTAAAATAGAAATCAAAAGTGGCACACAATGGAGGAGACACTGTGGCTGGAGGACACAGGGACACCTGGAAGTGGGCAGGTAAGAGAGAAGAAAAGCTAGTTGGGCTCTGGTTCCTCCTCGATCCTTAGGAAATTGCAGAATGTAGCCAAAGAATGGCACTCAGACTAGCCCAAGGACAAAGTTCAGAGGGGTTAGGAGAGGAGGAGTGGAAGTATTATTCCACCTGCTACACAGAGAGCAGGTGGAATAAACAATGCTTATTTATCCACTGGGGGGATTGCAAGGAAGAAAAATGTGTATCAATTGTTGCATGTGAAACTGATCTGCTGCTCTGTAAATCTTCACCCAATTCACAATAAAAAGTAGAGGTTGGAATTCTCCCTTCAGCATTCTCCACTCTTGCTTGTTTGCTACTCCCTGAAATGGTTAACCATCAACCATTTTTTTCTGGTACAGCGACTCTATGTACCCTCGATGCTTCCTGCACTGCTTAATATGTTGCCTATAAAATCCTTCAACATTGCAATTTGAGGCTTGACTTTTTTTCCTTCCCTTCTCTCAGTTTGAAAATTGCCGAGTGCTCACCACTGGTCACCATAAACACATTTTATGCTTTCTACTTCGAACTCTTCTTTCTTTCCGCAGAAGCAAGATCAGACAATATGGGATCTTCTGTGATTGATGTCTTTCACTCAGCCTCATGTCTCTATTCTTCATCTGCATTGTAGCAAATATCCAGACTTCATTTCTCCTCCTGGCTGAGTGGGACTCTGCTGTGTGTATGTGCCCCCTTCTGATTACCCAGTCATCTGTTGGTGGACATGGAGGTCGTAGCCAACTTGGGCTATCGTGAAGAGGGATGCAGTGAGCATTGGTGTCGAAGCCTCTGAATCTCAGCTAGCACTTTTAGAAACACAAGTGCACTTAGAGCTGGGACACCTTGTCTCTTCCTCTGCTGGGTCCCTGATGGAGCTGATGATAAGGTTCACTGATGAGAAAGGTCGAGGCTCTGCGTAAAAAGATCTTGTGCGTAAAAAGAAGATCAGTGCTCCTGGTTCAGGAGGGGGAAGGATAGCTACAACCTTACAGGGTCAAGGACCTAAGGATTAAAAGCTTGGGAAGAAGGGCTCAGGGCAGAATGCTGTTGCTAGGAGTGGGGGGGGGGGGATATTAAAATTTATAGCCTTTGGTCAGTGAAGGTCTGTTTGTTTGTTTTTTTTACTAAGCAGTCTAATTTATTCAGTTACTTTGAAGGCAATCCCCTCAATGAAGCCAATACCCAGGAGGTAGCTAGCCTCCCAAATTGTAAAACATTGATTTGAAGGTCCTTTGTAATTGTATTTTTAGTCAGACTCACTCAACCCCACTCAGTCAAGATGAGTCTGACTCATTGAGACCCTAGGATGGCGTAGAATGACCCTGGGGGTTTTTGAGTGAAAAAACAAAACAAAACAAAAATCAACCCTCTTCTTTCTCCTACTTGCATGGACAGGAAGCAGCAGACCCATCAGAACCCGTGTGTGTTGAGTCCACTCAGCCTCCTGGCAGGCCCAGGCATGGCAGGTATGTCTGTTCCCCAAGAGATTTCCAGTGACTGATTTTTCATAAGTAGCTCACCGGGCCCGTCCTCCAAAGAGCCTGTGTGCGGACTCAAACATCCAATCCTCTAGGTAGCAGCCAAGTGCCTCAAATGTATGTTCTACTTGAGAACTCACATACCCCATCCAACCCTGGTGAGGCAGATGTCCAAGCTGGGGTCCCTTTTTGTACCCAAAGAACTCCATGAGCAGTGGGGGCACAGACCTCACCAAGTGACACAGTCAGAAGGGCGGATACCAAGATGCATGTCTATACAGTGTGGGGGCAGTGTTTCAGCACAGGTTTACGCTTGTCCATAAAAATATCCATATGGTTATAGCAACAGAAACTTTGGGGGGGGGAGGGCAGGGGTAACCCCAGCATGAGTGTGCAATATACCTGCAATGCTAAACTGTGATGCTAATTTACATTTCTGATTCTTCTCCAGTCAGAGCTGGCGGCGTTACCCAATGGCAGTGAAGGTTCAAACCCCATGGTTTTATCTGCACTGTGGGTTCTCACTCGTCTTCTCACTGCTAGCTGAGTCTCTTGACTTTTCTCATGGGTTTAGCTGCAGTCACGTGGTCATTCGCATTGGTGAAGCTATATCTTTTTTTTAAAGATCATTTTATTAGGGGCTAGTACCACTCTTATCACAATCCATCCATCCATTGTGTCAAGCACATTTGTACATGTGTTGCCATCAACAAAACATTTGCTTTCTCCTTGAGCCCCTCATGTCAGTGCCTCATTTCCCTCCTCCCTCTGCCCCCTCCACACCTTCCCCCTCCCCTGATAATTTATAAATCATCATTTTCCATGTCCTACACTAACCAGTGTCTCCCCTCGCCCGCTTTTCTGTTGACCATTCCCCAGGGAGGAGGTTATATGTAGATCTTGGAGATCTGTTTCCCCTCTCTACTCCACCTTCCCTCTAGCCTCCTGGGATCTCCACTCTCACCACTGGTCCTGAAGGGATCATCTGTTCTATGAAGCTATTGCACTAACATTGGGGAGGGAATGAAGTCATATGTAATTAAAGGAAAAGAAGGAGGAAAAATGTCAAAGGCGCTTTTCTGCTTGGTTACAAATATATAATCCAGTGTAGGAAGAGTTTACATGAACACTTTTGTGTTCTAAAAAACACAACAACAGATGATCTAAAAAATCACCTGTTGGAGAAATGTGTAATACTATCGATCACCTATTGTTCCGTGACCCAAATAGACAGCATTACTGAGGATCCTTTGGGGTCTGGAGGAGGTCCATGGGCGGGGAACAGGTGGCACAGGACAACACCGTGAGTCACCACCCCATACCACCCAACCCTAGAGACGCCCTGGCTGTGAAAGCCGGAGTCACATGTGGGACATGGAGCCTTCAGGGCCCACATCTCCTGCACATGCCCCAGGCTCCCGGTGCCTAGTCGGGTCCCCTCCTCTCACCCCCTATACATCTAGGCCAGAACTGGACCACTCCAGCCCTGGAACAGAACACAGAGGGCCCCGGGGAGAGACCAAGGATGAGACACTGCAGAGGGGAGAGTGTTGACCTGCAGGAATCCCAACGCCACGCTGGCCACTCACAGGCTTACATCTCTGCTTGGCCATTCATTAAATCTTCCTGAACTCCTCTTTTCTCAACTGCAAAATGAGGATTAGAATGCCTACTTCACAGGGTTGTTCTAAGGATTACATGAGATCATCGACTTAGGGTGACTCAAGTTCAGTAAACACTACATAACCATTAAAGCTCTCCTGACTTCGCCACCCTTCCCTTCTTGATTAGAATGTCAGGGGGAGGAAGCCAGAGAGTCAAAGCCTAGCCAAGGCTACAGACCAGCGAGGGGCGCGATGTGCTTCCTCTGGGACTGCCTTTGCCTTCCCTTTCTGGTTTCCAGAGTTTCCCAAAGAGCAGATGCACAAGGAGAGCTTGGCAGCTCCCATCCTCAAGCCCCATTGGCAATGGCATTGAAGGCCAGAGGCCGCTGCTGTTTTCCTCCTCTGCCTCTCATTTTCCAGGCACCCTGGGCCGGGTGGGGCTCAGTTCAGTGCGGGAGGAGGGGCTGCTCTGTGTTCCTGAGTGGATCAACACACCACTCCCTCTCCATGACAGATAGAAGGTTCCAAAGGTCCTGCCTGGCTTTCTGTCTGCCTCTAGATGTTAGTTTCCTCCTACCACCTGGCTTACCCTCTTCTCCACGTGGACCCAGACCCATCTGTATTTCTTTTCTTTTTCTGGGTGTGGCATCACTGCCCTGGTGGGAGTAGGAAGCCCATTCTTGTTCTTGAAGAGCTGCTGCTGGATTTGAACCGTGAGGCCTGTGGGCCTCAGTCCTGCACACAACCACTATGCCACCAGGGCTCAGCCCCCATCTGTATTTCTTGCTGCTACCTCGATGCCCTCTGATCAGGAGCCATGGTGGCATTGTGGGTTAGGCAGTGAGCTGTTAATCACGAGGTCTGAGGTTCAAATCCACCAGTTGTTCGTAGGAGAATGATGAGGCTGCCTGGTCCCCGAAAGATTGACAGTCTCAGACACTCTAGGGAGCGTCCTATAGGGTTTCTGTGGGCTGGAATCGGCTTGATAGCACTGGGTTTGGCTTTTGATTGGGTGGTTATATGTTACACATGTCATCCAAAAATGCAGAGTCAATCCTCACTGCTATACTTCTAGAGACAATACCATTCAGGTGTAGGGTTTTAACTTTCCTCTAGTTTCTGAAGCCTTCCCCCCACCCTTCCCAGCTATCATGGTCCCAACTCTACCTTACAAATCCAGATGGACTGGAGAAGGTACACTGGTGGAGAGGGGAGCTGGAGATATGCGGAAACCAAGACAGATGAACCCCTTTGGACCAGTGGTGAGATTGGAGCTGCTGGAAGGGTGGAGAGAAGGTGGGGTAGAGAGATGGAACCAACTGCAAGGATAGACACATAAGCTCCTATTGGAAGGATGGGCATCAGGGGAGTGGGTTGGGGGAGAGGTCAGGCAGTGTAAGATATGACAGAATAATAACAATGTATAAAGTATTGAGGATTGGTGGGGAAGAGAGCAGGGGAAGAGGGGAAAGGATGGAAAGCCAATATCAAGGGCTCAAGGGGAAAGGTGGATGTTTGGAGAATGATAACAGCAGTGGACATGTGAAAGTGCTTGGCCCAGTATGTTTATTTGTGTATGGTGAAAAACGATGTCCGAGTCCCCAATAAAATGATTTTTAATAAAAAAAAATTAATGACTCGAGATCAGTGTAGGGTCCATTTCAAACCTGTCTTCTTAAAGAAGTCTTTATGGGGAAGTGAGTTGGAGAGTAAAGAGTAGATAACGGCTTTGTCCCCAAAGTCCTTACGGGGCAAAAGTGGCTTTGCAGATGAAATGAAGAATTTTGTGATGGGTAGGTTACCTGGGTTCTCTGGGTGCGCCCCGTGTAATCATAGGGTCTTCCGAAGTGGGAGGCAGGGAGGTCAGGGTCCAAGAGGAGAGGGAGAGAGAGATTCAAAGTTGTTACACCGTTGGCTTTGAAAATGGAAGGAGGGGCCATCAGGTAAGTCAGGCAGGCAGCTCCCCCCAGCGCTCCTCCCCCCTCCCCAAAGCGGAGTGACTGCCATGAAGTTGACGCTGACTCGTTATGACTCCAGCTAAATACGGTATTCTTCACCTGTTGGACGGCTGGTGGGCTTGAAGCCAGAAAAAGACAATCTTGTGGATAGCTAGAAGCCAGAAAAATACAAGGCACTATTGTAGACTCCCTGGGAAGCCTTCTGAGTGTCCCAGCTCTGTGGGGACCGTGACTTCAGTGCGCTGAGACAGAGTCTGGACTTCTGAGTATTGTAGGAGAGCCTTATGGCATTTCAGGCTGTTGCTGCTGATGGTAATTTGTGGTAACAGTGATAGAAAACTAATCCAATAGGAAGAATCAAACTAAAACAGGAGTCTCACGACCATCAAGTTGATTCTGATTCTACAGCAGCCTCGATGGACAGAGTCCACCTCCCAAGATGGTAACTCTTTTTTGTTTGTTTGTTTGTTTGTTTTTGGCATCACTGCACTCAGGTGGTAGGAGGACGAGGCCCAGCCTTTGCTCCTGGGAGCTGGAATTGAACCTCCATCCCAGTGGGCCGCAGTTCCGCGCACAACCACTACGCCACCGGGGCTCAGCCCTAGATGGTAACTCTTAAGGGAACAGAACTTTCTCCCCAGTGGGTGCTCAGATAAGAGAAAAAGCAATGTCAATGGTGTTTAATAGAACATATCTGCTGCGGCGGCGGCGGAGTCCATTTCGATGCACGGTGATCGTATAGGATGGAGGCCTGCTTCAAAGGCTATAGTTTGGGTGGATGGTGATGTCACAGTTTCCTCTTTTTTAAAAATTATTTTATTGGGGGCTCATACAGCTCTTATCACAATCCATCCATCCATCCATGGCATGCCAAGCACAGGTGTACATTCTTTGCCATCATCATTCTCACAACATTTCCTTTCGACTTGAGCCCTTGGTATCAGCCCCTCATCCCCACCTCTCCCTTCTCTACCCGCCCTCCCTCATGAACCTTCGATCGTTTATACATCATTGGGCAGTGGGTTCAAGTTTCCAACTCTTTGCCTAGCAGTGTGCCAGCTGTAACCCCTGTGCCACCAGGGCTCCTTACAAATGGTAGTGGGTACCACAAGCTGGCAGGCACTCTATGGCATATATCGTTCAAGCAGGCTATAAACCGTTATGTGGACCAGTGCTTCACACAGGGAAATTCCACCCCCTTCGGGGGGGGGGGGGTCCAGGAATAATCCTGGGGCCGCAAAAGCAGATACCTGCATTTTACTCCTGGTTGTAGTAACAAAGTGTTTGTTGGGGTGGGTGGCGGGGGAGGTGGGGGGGGGAGGCTATTGCTGACTAGGTCAAATCAATCTGGAAACCTGGGAGCTTGTCCTCTCATTCCTTACAGCCACGATTCTCCTCATTTTACAGATGAGTAACTGGCCTGGATTCACACAGCAGGAAAGTGGAAGAACCAGATCTGGGAATGGCCCGTTTAGGGCCTTTGTTGGTTTTTTCCCCTCCTTTGGGGTGGTGGAGTCTATGGGTCTTTGGGTTCCTGGGGTCGACGGGTGTTCACTCAACACTGATTGATGGAAGTGATGAGTAGAAGCAGCCCCCGGACCTCCTGGAAGAACCTGGAGCCCAGGCAAGCCCCCCTTCTCCCC
>PVJH01031405.1:0-10923 GCA_004026705.1 Nesogale talazaci
CCCCCCGCCTCCCCCCCACCCCCAGATGCCCTCTCCCCTTACCTGCCCATCTGCTGCGCAAAAGCCTCCACCCTGCACAGCTCCTCTGGGTTTTCAGGGTCCACCACCAGGATGCAATGGAAGTTGCCATCTCCCACGTGCCCCACGATGGCTCCTGGGGATGCAGAAAGCAGAGCTGCCGCCTCCAGCCTCACTCACCCACCCACCAGGAGCCCAGGAACAGACCAGACCTGTGAGTCCCGAGGTCTTCAAGTCCTCCTTAGTCTGCACCAGGATCTCCGGCAGCCGGGAGATGGGCACACACACGTCGGTGGAGTAGCCCTGGGTCAGGGGACAGGGCCAGGAGCTGAGGGTCAAGGCCCAGGGTGTAGGGTGGGGGGGCAGGCATGTGGCTCCAACTTAAAGTTTCACCTAAGGAAACTTCCAGTGTGCCTCGAAGCCTCAGCTCCCTACATTCTGCAGGCCCCACACTTTGGGGACCCCCACGGGCCGTTCCCCAGCTGGATCCCTGGATCCATGGGGCTGATGCTGGCACCTGCCCTGCCTTTCAGGAAGCCTTCCCTCCCTCCACAGTGCCCAAGTACACTGCCCTGGGCTTCCAGCTCACCCGGTCCCAGGGCCCCCGAACCACATCTGCAGGGGGCAGCTGCAGCCAGGGTGTCTCCGGGCCTGCCCCAGCCCCGGCCCTTGTGGCCTCAGCCTGCTACTCCACACAGGAGGAGGCATGGAGGGGAGGCTCCGGGCTGAGTCTGGGATGCCCGGGGCCCCTCACCCCTCACCTTGGAGCCGGGCCGCAGTGCCAGGATGGCGTACCAGGCGTTGTGCCGGGCCGTCCACAGCCGGCTGCGCTCCTCCGCCTCCTTGGCCCAGGCGAAGTGGGAGCCCCTGTTGTGCTGGGTGACCTCCTCTGTGGGTTGTGAAGAGTTGACAGCAGGCCCTTCCAGGGGGGAGCTGGGAGCAGCCTGCCACCCCCTTCCTTCCCCTGCTGCTCCCCCGCACCTGCCCGCTGCAGCTGCTCGGCCAGGGCCTGCTCGGAGCCGTGGAACTCCAGGAAGAGCGTGGGCGCCACCAAGCAGCTCAGCTTGCTGTGTCTGTTGCAGGCGTCCATCGCGACATCATCCAGGAACTCTGGGAGCAGACCGGACCCAGGGCAAGGCAGCTGAGGCCTGCGCCCCATGGTGGGTACTGAGGGAGGCCCCCCCCCCCCGCCCCGGGAGGACCCAGCCCCCCCTGCCTCACCGATTCGAGCCACGGGCACCCCTGCCTGCAGGATCTGCACGGTGCTGTCCACCGCGGCCTGGACGCTTGGGAAGGCACATGTGGCGGCCACCGTGGCCTCAGGAGCAGGGTGCAGGCGCAAGGTGGCAGCTGTGATGAGGCCCAGGGTCCCCTCCGAGCCCACAAAGAGCCCTGTGAGGTTGTAGCCGGCCGCACTCTTCCTGGACCAAGGACACACAGGTGGTGAGCAGTGTCTGCTGCAGATGGGGCCCGGCCGCCTTGGGGCCCAGAGTCCCGGGTCCGTAGTGACAGGACTTTGAGGGGATCCTGGGACCCAGGGCACCATGCCCCAGGCCCTGCTATGTGGAGAATGGAGCCTGCGGGCTGAGTTGCCCTTCCTCGTGGCCCTGGACCGCGTGGATGCCCTCTCAGGGGTGTGTGTGCGTGCGTGCATGCGCACGCTGGAGACACGCTTTGCACACCACAGCCCACATCCACTTTTACTGTGAGACAGCGATCCAGACTCCCGGGTCCAGCAGGAGGGGGAGGAGATGTCCTCTGCGGGTGAGGGCCTGGGGGCAGCCCCCTCAGGCCTCCACACCGCTAAGCCACAGTGGGACGCTCACCGGAAGTGCCGGCCGGGGCCGGCGGTGTGCAGCAGCTGCCCGCTGGGCAGCACCACCTCCAGGTTGAGCACGTTTTCCCGCATGGTGCCATAACGCACGGCATTGGTGCCCGAGGCGCCGGTGGCCGCCATGCCGCACAGAGAGGCGTCTGCCCCTGGATCTGGGAAGAAGGCGGTGTGGGTGGGCGGGTCTTGCCAGCAGAGAGCCCCCAAGGGGAAGGGAGACTTGGGGGGGGGGGGCGGAGAGGAGTGTCCCAGGCCTACCCACGGGGAACCAGAGCCCGCTGTCTCGCAGGTGGGTGTTGAGAGCTTTGCGGGTCACGCCGGGCTCCACCACCACCGAGAAGTCTTCGGGGCTTAGCGCCAGGACCTGGTCCATGTGGGTCAGGTTAATGCAGACGCCTCCCTGGCAGGACAAGCTGGCTGAGCCTAGGGTCCCCCGTGGGTGGCACCCTCCCACCCCCCAGGGCCGTGGGGTGACGTGGCTGCCCCCTGGACAGCGGTGAGGGGAGCCTCGCAATACCTGCACGGCACAGACTCCACCTTCCAGTCCTGTCCCTGTGCCAAAGGGGATGATGGGGACCCCGCGGCTGTAGCACAGGGCCGCCAGCCGGCTGACCTGGTCCACATTCTGGGGCCAGACTACGGCGTCAGGGGGATGGCACCTAGAACCAGATGGGGCACTGAGGGGGGCGCGCACCCTGGGCTCCCCGCTCTCCCACCCCAGGGCCTGCGGCTGCACACAGCGAAAAGGCAGAGCTGAGCGCAGAGGAGCGGCCAGGGTGGAGGCGCGACCCCCCATTCCGCCTGCCCTCAGGAGCCGCCCACCTGTGCATGGACTCGTCTTTTCCATGCTGCGCTCTGACGGCCGCTGCCGTGGACACAAGGGAGGGCCCCACCACCGCCTGCAGGGCAGCCAGGAAGTCGGGGCTGACAGCGTCCTGGGAGAGGAGCGCATGGTCCATGAATTGGGGATGTGGAGAGGGGCGGGGCGTGGCTGCCGGCATCTTCAGGGCACCAGGGGCCTCCCATTGGCAGCTCAGCTAGGGCCACCCCAAACTAGTGGAACGTGCCCTTTCCAGGGCGCCCCCAAACACCCACCGCCCACCCCCGAATAAGAACAACAGATGCCACCAAAGGATATCACCAGAGGGTCCCTTCGCAGCTCTGCCCAGCCCAGGCAAAGTGCCTGCCCCACACAGCCCCAGGCACGCAGGAGAGACCAACGAATGCAACCCACCCCCCCCCGCGGAGAAGCTGGTTGTGTGGGGGCCCTCTGTGGCACACGCAGCCCTTCAACACCCCTACAGATATTTTAGGGAGCTCAAGCGCCCGCACACCTTCCCGCTGGCATCCCTCCAGGCAGATGTGGGACCCCGGACCTCTGGGCCCCACGCCCACAGTGGCAGCGGGCCCGAGTCCAGTGGCCAAGGTCACAAGGCGCTAAGCAGGAACCCGGCCCGGTCCCCTCCCTGCCGGCCTACCTGCGTGCCCCTAGAGCAGTACCTCCTCCAGGGGCCCACCCCCCGGGTCGCAGCCCGGAGCAGTAGGGCCATGGCTGGGCAGCAAGGGTTGTGGACCAAGGCGGGGGCGGGGGGGGGGGCTGCCCCTGGCGCGCGGTCCGCCCCTGCGCCGCGCCGGGGGCGGGGCCTGCTTAAGGTGGCCGGCGCTTAAGGTGGCCCCCGCTGGGCCGTCTGCTGGGCGGCAGGCAGGGTGCGCTCCAGACAGGTGACGTTTCACGGACATGTGGGGAACTGAGCGCCGGCGGCAAACGCTCTGCCATCTTTCCATCGGTCCTGCCAGCTCTGAAATGGTTGGTTGAAGATTCATTTTCTTTTCTTTTCTTTTTTCCCAGCCTTTGCTCCGTGGAGCTGGAATCGAACCTCCAGCCCAGTGGGCCGCAGTCCCGCACACAACCACTGCGCCACCGGGGCTCAGCCCCGAAGATTCATTTTCTATCTGGCAACCTGTCTGAATTCTTGGCATTGGATCCGTTCCATGGTTGTGCTTGGTTTCCCCCACCCTCCGCCCCCCAGCTCACTGATACGAGTCCTATTTCATGCCGCACCCTCAAGGCCAGCAGTTCGCACCCACCCGCTGCTCAGTGGGACAAAGATGAGGCTTTCTGCTCCTTGAAAACCCAGAGGCGGGGGTCTGAGCCCCGGTGGCGTAGTGGTTGTGCGCGGGACTGCGGCCCACTGGGACGGAGGTTCAATTCCAGCAGTGGGGCTGGGCCTCCTACTCCCACCACCGGAGAGCAGTGATGCCCCCCCCCAAAAAAAACCCCCAAAAACCCAATCCTCAGAACTATACTAATAAGTAACATCATGATAAATAGAAAAGACTAGAGTTGCCAAGAATTCCGTCTTGGATCCACAAGAAATGCTCGTGGAGGGGCTGAGCCCCGGTGGCTTAAGTGGTTGAGTGCGGGACTGTGGCACAAGGGCTTGACAGTTCAAATCCAGTGGCTGCTCTCAGGAGCAGCGCTGGGTAGCTCCCACGACAACCAGAGGGCAGTGATGCCCCCCCCCCAAAAAAAAAAAAGAAAGCCCAGAGGCGGTTCCATTGGGTCACTGAGTGGGAACCCACGAGAACGCAGAGTCTGAGGGTTTTGTGTTTGACGCTTCCTTCCCTTTCTCCTTGTCGGCACAGGGACGGGAATGCAGATTCAGCGGGGGCAGGGAATGAAAGTGTTACTGATTTGCAGTAACACTTGGCGCTCCAGTTTCTTCCCATCCAGCTGAAATGAGAACATGTCAGAATGTCGCTTCAACATACGGAAACATAGCAGTTCCTGGCGGTTTCCTTCCCCAAGCATTTGGAAAGGTTCGACACGTGGGCCCGGGACATCCTGGACGGACGCACAGGCAGCACACCCGCCGGAGAGCCTGCCCCTCCTTCAGCCGCCTGTCCCTCTCGCTCCCCCCCCCCCCCCCGCCTGGTTGCTTCCCAGAAGCCCCCTCTCCTTGCCTCCTTCCAGCAGTGGCTGGGGAAGAGCCTGTCCAAAAGGCCGGGAAGCGATGGAGAGATTCTAGGTTTTCTTTGTTTAAACTTAAATACGTTCTTGCTGAGCCCCGGTGGCGTAGTGGTTGTGTGCGGGACTGCGGCCCACAGGGTTGGCGGTTCAGATCCAGCAGCAGCTCTCCAGGAGCAAGGCTGGGCCTCTCCTACTCCCACCAGGGGGCAGTGATGCAAAAAAAATGTTCTTAACGCCGATTTTTTATTAATGCAGGACCTCGAAATAGAGTGGCTGGCGTATGTGCTTTAGGGTTCCCTTTCGCTAGGCTTCGAGACAGTTCACTGGAGTTTTTGTTCATCGGTCAATGCCAGGTTTTTGTATTTGGGGAGAATTAACCCCCAAAGTACTCAAACGCTGCAGCCCGATGGGTTCCGCCGCGTGGGAACTCCGAGTGTTAAGGGACAGCTCTTCACAACCTATTCTGGGGGAAGAGCGCAAAGGCGACCCCGACGGCTTTCTTCTAACAGAAGGCGCAGACTTTCCCCAGAGTCCCTAAAGATGCGGCCCCGGAGGCCTGTGGGAAACGTAGTCCACAAGGTCCAGGGACCACCCCTCGGAGGACCCTGGGAACGGCAGCGGCGTCTGCACATGCGCAGTGTCGGAGCGCGCCGGAGGCGCCCCTTCCCCCACCGGCAAGTGCGAGTGGGCGACAGGACCCCAGCCTCTGGGCGTCTCTGCCGCCCCGCGCCGCGACCCGAGCTAGCGCGGAGGGCCGAGCGGCGGCTGTGGCCCTGCAGGTACGAGCGGTCCGCCTGGCAGCTCTGCCGAGCCCGGGGGCCGCGGGGATGCGGTGCCGGAGGGGCGCGTGCCCACGCGGGGCGGGAGCCCAAACTTCGGCGACTGGCGGCCGCCGGTGACCCCCGGGGCAGCGTCCGAGGCCGCGAGGCGCGCCGCTTGCAGCCGGACGGCGGGGCCCCCGGGGGCGGCGGGGGGGGGGGGTGCCGGCGGCTGCGCGGCCGGGCTTCCTCCCTTTGTCAGGCGGAGCGGCGGCTCGGGACGCGGCCAGGGTCCCCAGCTGCGCGGGAGCGAGTCCGGGAGCCGCCGCGCGGGAGCGCGCGAGCGCCTCGGGGCGGGGGGGCGGGCGCGCGCGCGCGGGGCGCGGCCGGGGCGGGGCGGGGTGAGGCTCGGCCGGCACGTCGCCCGGGGCACCCTAAGGTGCTGGCTGCCGCGGGCTACCTGCCGCCCTGACCTCGCTGCCCCTCCCTGGGTCCCGTCTCTGCAGGAAAAGCCGAGGTTCCGAAAGGTGGGGGGGGGGGGGGACTGCCCCCTGCCCCAAGGTCATTCAGCCAGCTGCCGCTCCCTGCTGCAGTTGCCCAGCCACCCGCCTCCCGATGTGCCCCGACCTCCTCTGTAGGAAGCAGGGCCCGGGGGAGCGTATCGATGCCGCCGGGGAGCCCCCCTTCTCGCGACACCGTGATTGGAGGCAGGACTTGGGTCACTGTGCAGCGGTCACCACCTGCCCCTTACAGGAAGGGGTGGCCTCACAGTCCTGCCCACCTGTAAAGCTCCCTCCCCCCAACCCACCCCAGCACCATCCGCTCCATTCTGGCTCAGGGAGCCCCGTGCGCGACTCCCCCAACCGTCGAGTCTGCCCCGGACCAGACAGCCTCAGCTTTCTTCCGAGGGGCGGCTGGTGGTTTTGAACTGCTGACGTTGTGGTGAGCGGCTCCACACACCATCCTCTCTGCCCCACGCGGCTCGGGCGTCCGTAGCAAACTGGAGCAGTTACATCCGCTCACGTGCGTGGAGACCCCGCTGGACCGTACTAGCTTCTCTCCCCGTAACCTCCGACTCTCCCGGTACCTTCGGGTCAGAACTGTTATTGCGGCTTCCTCTTGCCCCTCCCCACGCAGTAGACACCCCTGGCCACGCCGTTACTCCTCTTGCCCGCCTGGTGGATGCGAGCGACGCGGTAACCACTTACCCTGGTCCAGCGCCTTAAGAGGCTGCTTTTCCCAGGGACCAGGGGTGGGGTTTTCTCAGCCATCAGGCTCCACCCCCCAATGAGAGGAGGCCTGTCATTGGCCAGGCTGGCTTCCTGCTCGGCGCCGCCCACGGACAGATTAGTAGGTTTTTTATTTTTAATCATTTTTATCGAGGGCTCTTACAGCGCTTATCCCAATGCATACTTCCCTCCCTTGGGTCAGGCACATTTGTACCGTGTGGCCATCGTCATTTTCAAAACGCGGTCTTTCTGCTTGAATCCTGGCTGTCAGCCCCGTGGGCTTTCCTGGTTTAACGCCTCCATCATTTTAGGGTCCTTGGCTCGTCATGCTGCCCTTCCGAAAAGCCCTCCTGCCTGGTTGGTTTCCATCGGGTGCCTGGCACCAAGGTCTGCTGTGGGCACACCACAGACGGAAACACCTCCCGGCCCTGTGCCAGCCTCGGTTGTCTCAGTCTGCTTCCGGGCCCCCCTCTTTCCTTGGCTTTTAGTTTCTTCCCTTCTTAGGACTTAGGGTTTATCTCCTCTCTCTCTCTCTCTCTCTCTCTACTCTTTTAACAGTGCTTAATATAGCTGAGGGTCTGCAGACAAAGAGGAAGCAGACCCCTCTGTGAGAGGCATGGACTTGGCCATGGGGAACTCCGAGGTAGCAGTGACACATAACCAACAGCAGTTAATCATGTGCACCAGGGACCAGATGCCGTATGGGCACTTCCAACTTGTGGCCCTGTGCCTCCACTGGGTTTAACATCGCTCTGATGTTCTGAGGTCATTAGCCAGGCTCTTCTTCCGCAGAACCCCTGGGTGGGTGTGAATCCCACTCTTCTGGTTAGTAGCTGAGTGCTTGTCAGCTGTTTGCACCCCAGTAACCTCCCCATTTTTAAGAAGTTCATTGTAGCCTTCTCTCTCTAGTTCTTTTATTTTTACGTTGTGTTTCACACTTTCTTTTTTGTTGTTGTTGGGCATCACTGCTCTCTGGTGGTGGGAGTAGGAGGCCCAGCCTTTGCTCCGTGGAGCTGGAATTGAACCTCCGTCCCAGTGGAGGAGGTTCCCGCGCACAACCACGACGCCGCCAGGGCTCAGCCCGTGTTGCACACTTTTGTTGCGCTGCTGTGCTTTACCTGCCTGATTGCCACACTGTTAGGAAAAGAGACCTTGTCACACCCTGCTCGGCCTGATCCTTTCTGCCCTCTCCAACGAGGCCTAGAGTTTCTCACTGGCCTGGTGGCTTTAGTGATTCTGCTGCAGGGCAGTCAACAGTTGGATCCCCACAGTGGCTCCCCAGGAAAAAGATGGGGCTTCCTGCCCCGGGAAGAGTTACACCCTGGAAACCCACAGAGACCGTTAGCCTCCCCCTGTCCTAAAGGGTCACCGTGATTTGCCCTCGACTGATGGCAGTGAGCTTGGCTTGGCTCTGGGAAGCCCCGCCGGGTTGTTCTGTCCTGACCTCTGTTGTCCTGTGGCCGGGGCTGGGCTCCCTGTGAGTTTTCGGCGGTGGGGGCCGAGCGGATCTTTGTTAATAGTCTCCACCTTGTTTCTCTTCCCATTCCAGCTCTGCAGAAAATGAACAGACTCCAGGTGAGTTGGGGGCCTCTTTTGTGAGTGGGTTTTCAGGACGTTGGGAGATGTCCCGTAGGCTCCAGAGACAGAAGTAGAGAAACAGAAGTCGTCATAGCAGTGGCAAGAAAGCGGGTCGTGTGGGTTCTGCATGCGTTGCCTGTGCGTGACAAAACCCAGCGCCTACCTCCCCCCTCGCTGGGGCTGAAGACACTGCGCAGGCTGGCCTGCTTCTCCTCCGTCCATCTGTCCATCCTTCCTTCCGTTCACCGGTGGAGGTCTTTCTTACTGGCCTGTGCCCTCCTTCACTAACCCTCTCTTCCACTGTGACTTCCCCACATGTTAAAAAAAAGAAATCGTGTGTGTGGCATGGCTGTGGGTGGGAAGTTTTCCGGGGTGCCCACTCCTGGGGATTAAAATCGGCACCCCCTCATCTACCTTTTAAGTATCCCAAGCTCGTCATTAGCTCCTGGTACCACACTATTTGTCGCCACTGAAACAATGCGTGACTTTGTAGCTCTCCTTTGGGGATGACATCTTAACCTTCCAGCGCCCCTCAGCATCTGGTGACAATGTCTGTGTCTGTGTCTGTGCTGTTTCCCCGGGGAGGCGGGAAGCAGGGCTCCGTTCACAGTGGAAGGAGCACGAGGGACTCGGTCACTCTTTCGGAGACGTGACAAGACCTAATAAGACCGGGGGCGTCGCGAGCGGGTCTTGTGTGAATAGGGGTCCCGGGTAGGGTGAGATTCCGCTTCCCTCCGGCCCGGGGCGAGTGAAGGGCCGTGTCCTGTTCCAGGGCACGGTGACGTTCACGGATGTGACCGTGGACTTCACCCAAGAGGAATGGGAGCGCCTGGACCCGGCGCAGAGGATCCTGTACATGGACGTGATGCTGGAGAACTACAGCAACCTGCTCTCCGTGGGTAAGGTGCCCGCCTCTCCCCTCCCCTCCCCGGCTGCTGGAGGACTCGGGGGCCCTGGTGGGGCCGGGGTAGACGGACTTGGCTGCTGGTGGAACCCCAGTTTCCGGGGAGGAAACGTGACTGTCTCCGGCCCGCTGGCCCGTCTCCGTGCGGTGGCTCAGAACCCCCTGCACAGCGGCAGTGGGCTTGGGGTTCCGACTTACTGGGGGTGGGATGCTGAGTGTCGGGGTGTAGTACCTGGAAGCCCAGTTAGCTTGTGTCCAGGGCCTCAGAACCCCGTGCAGTGACGAGCTGGGTGTCTCGCAGGTCCTCTGGGAACATGGCCCCAGACGCCGAGTGAGTTGGGGCAGGGAGGGGTACCTTGCAGAGCGCCGCCACAGTCACCCCAGTCTGGAGCTCTCGGAGAGGTGGGGAGGAGAAGCCAGGGAGGGCTGGCCCTGCCGATCTCGCTCTTTTTTTTTTTAATCATTTTATTGGGGTTTCGTACAATTCTTATCACAATCAATACACGGATCTATTGCATGCAGAGCACATGTGTACATGTGTTGCCATCGTCCTTGTCAAAACATCGTCTTTCTAGTTAAAGCCCTTGGTATCAGCTCCTCATATTTCCCCTCCTTCCCCGCTCCCCTGTCCCTCATGAACCCTTGAGGATTTATAAGTGATTAATATTTTGTCATATCGTACACTGTCTGATATCTCCATTCACCCACCCCCCTGTTGTCTGTACCCCAGGGCGGGGGTTAGATGTAGATCCTTTCTACCCCATCTTCCCACTACCCTCCTGGCATGGCCCCCTCTCCCCAGCTCCTGCAGGAATCACCTGCCCTGAATTCCCTGTTTCCGGTTCCTGTCTGCCCCAGTGTATCTGGTCTCGCCCGATGTGTGGGGTAGAATTGGGATCATTGGGAGAAGCATTTAAGAATGGGGATCTGCCTCAGAGATGCCTGAGGACACTGCATGCCCTGCCCTTGGCTGAGGGGGGTCGGGGAGGGACCAGGGAAGCCCCGGGGGAGTGGTGGTCCCTCTGGAGCACGTGCATTCCCGGGTGCGCCAGCCCGTCAGGAAAGAGCCCCGCGGTTACCTTGTTGGTCTCGAGGCAGCGAGGCCGCTGCCCGGCCCCGGACGGTCAGGGCTGGTTGCCAGCCTCAGCGTCGGCGTTGGGCGTCTTTGCCTCCTTGCTTCCCGGGCCCTCCCCGCCTGCCCGCTGTGGGGTGCTCGGGGACGTGTGCCCCCCTCCTCCTCCCGCCAGCCCACCTGCACTCTTCGCCCCCCCACCCACCTTAAAAAGGAAAAGCAGTCTTTGTAAAACTGCGATGTGGGGGAAAGTGCAGAGCACGTTGAGTTTCGGCGGCCGCCCAGTCCCCCTCTTGCACTCCGTGTTGCCAGTTCCCCCCTGCCTGCCTGTCGAGCGCCCGCTGCGGCCCCGTGGTCGGTGGTTCAAAGGCAGGTGAGGCCTGTCACTGAGCTGAAAACTCCACAGGGAAGGGGGGAGACTGGGGGGCAGAGGGATGGGTCCCCCCATCAAGGGCTCCCTTCAGCCTCTCTCAGACCCATTGATACCACAGGTTGGTGTTTTCTTCTTCTTCTTTTTTTTTTTTTTTTTGAAAAGTACAGAAAGGTCCTACTCCCACCACCG
>PVJH01031405.1:11023-23869 GCA_004026705.1 Nesogale talazaci
TCTGACGGAAATTGGCTCCAAGGATTTTATCAAAGCGGGGTCCCCGAGCGAAAGCACCATGGAGACACCCCCCCCCCCCCCTCCTTGCCCAGAGTGAGGACGGGCCCCTGCCCCTGTGTTCTCTCCTAGAAGTGTGGAAGGCAGACGACCAGGTGGAGCGGGACCTCGGGGACCCGGGCAAGCGGGACCGGCCGGGTCTGGTCCTCAAGAACCCAGCCCCCGGGCCGGAGCGCGGGAAGCCCTTCGAGAAAGCTCTGTTGACCGTGAGCGCCGACTTGGTGGCTTTGAGACGCGCACCTTGCAGACCCGACCTGCCCTCCTCCCAGAAGCCGCCGCCGCCTGGGCGATGCACAGCCGACCCGCCGAGCCCTGGGCCGGGGAGCTGCGGCAGGAAGCCGGCCGAGGAGCGCGGGCTGGGGCGCGCCTTGCTGTGCCTGAAGCAGGAGCAGCGCTCGCCGCCGCCGCCAGGCCTGGACTTCGCCGCCTTCCACAAGGGCGGGAGGGCCCTGGGCCCCGCGGAAGCCCTCTTTAAGCACCCGAAAGTCAAGCACCTGGCCCAGCCCTTCGTCTGCAACTACTGCGACAAGGCCTTCTCCTTCAAGTCGCTTCTGGTGAGCCACAAGCGCATCCACACGGGCGAGAAGCCGTACGAGTGCCCCGTGTGCCAGAAGACCTTCTCGCACAAGGCCAACCTCATCAAGCACCAGCGCATCCACACGGGCGAGAAGCCCTTCGCCTGCGCCGAGTGCGGCAAGGCCTTCACGCACCAGTCCAACCTCATCGTGCACCAGCGCGCGCACCTGGACAAGAAGCCCTACGAGTGCCGCGAGTGCCGCAAGACCTTCGCGCAGAAGTTCGAGCTCACCACGCACCAGCGCATCCACACGGGCGAGCGGCCCTACGCCTGCGGCGAGTGCGGCAAGACCTTCTTCAAGAAGTCCAACCTCATCATCCACCGCAAGATCCACACGGGCGAGAAGCGCTACGCGTGCGCCGAGTGCGGCAAGTCCTTCATCCAGAACTCGCAGCTCATCATCCACACGCGCACGCACACGGGCGAGAAGCCCTACGCCTGCGCCGAGTGCGGCAAGACCTTCAGCCAGCGCTCCACGCTCCGGCTGCACGTGCGCATCCACACGGGCGAGAAGCCCTACGCCTGCGCCCAGTGCGCCAAGGCCTTCAGCCGCAAGTCGCGGCTCAGCGTCCACCAGAGAGTCCACGCGGCGGACAAGCCCTGAGGCGGGGGCCCCCTGCCCGGGGGCCGGGGGGGGGGCGGGGCGGGGCCCACGGGGTTCAGGCCGAGAGGCGTTCGGGGAGCGGGGCGCGCACAGCATCGTCCCCCCAAGACCGGTGGCCCCCAGCGGAGTTGCCCGGAACAGGGCATGTCCAGCTGTACAGAGATGGCCAGGCTGGACTGGACGTCCGGGCAACAGTGTGGAGGCACAGGGTGAGCGGACAGGGCGTCCCAGCGCGGTGGCTGGCTGTGAGGTGATGTCCCGCGGCGGGACATGGGGACACATGGAGAAGGCGCTGCCCGAGTGCACAGGGCACCTGCCCTTCCGTGCCTTGACACCAGGGGGCGTCCAGAACCACCGCGGGACCAGCCCCGCGCCGAGCGAGCCACTGGCTCAAACGCAGGAGCTGGTGGGACCTTTGTCATCCAGCTGCCTCTGCAGCAGACCCAGGCCCCCTTTGGACGCTGTCCCTTGCTTCAGGGTTTGCAGAGGATTTACCGGAAGAGCTGATCAAACTGTCCGCGTCTGAGGCCAGTTAGGGGGACCAGAGAGTGTGGAAACCCAGTGCACATCACCCCAGGGCGCACCTCCTCTCCTCCCCAGCCCACCCCACGATCTCCGGGTGGGGGACCTGCCTACGAGTGCTACCAAACAGTTGTGCCCCAGAAACCACCCCCATGTTTGTCCGTGTGTGGCCTTGTTTCTCTAAGGTTCAAGGTCCTGTAGAGACATCAGGATGCTTACCATCGTGCACCTTGGCCACCTTTCAGCAACTCGAAGATTCATTTATTTCAGGTCAACTGTCGAGAGAGGTCTGACTTGTTGGCGTCTTAAAATCCTCTCTTTAGAAACGACGGTGCCATAGTCTGTTGTTTACAAAAGAGCCCTCTCTATTCCCTGAGGCCCATTGTCTCTCAGCCTCTATCGTTGCACTTGGGCTTTGGGCTCAGAGCGAGTGAAGTGAGTGGAATATGGAATAGCCTGGGCTTTTTCACTGGCCTCCGAGACAGCGTTGGAAGGTCAGTGTGTTTTTAAAAATCCCTCTCCTCCCGCCTGCGTGCAGCTCAAAGACTCACAAAGGCAAGACCCTGCATTTGACCAGGTTCTCAGCCCTGCTTCTCCTTTCTTTGAACTAGTTCATTGTGAAGGTCCCTTTTGAGGTGTGCCAGCCCCACAGCGAGCCTCCAGGGCGCTGTTAGCTGACCCATCATGGAGCCCATGTAGGGAAGGGAAGAGCAGAGCCGGGCCAGACAGCGCCTCGTCTCCCCGACTGTGGTGCAAGAGAAGGCGGGACCCCTTTCAGGGGCTTAAGGGCTGCAGATGCCGCGAAAGAACGCAGCTGTGTAGGAGAGTTTGTTTAAAGGGGGTTGGTTGGGTCGAGTCAGAGCAAGGGCAGTTGTACATGCTGGGTGAGTCAGCGTCCCCTGAGCTTTGTAAGTAAGGAGTGTGCGCGACTCCAGGGCGCCTCCAGAGCCCAGAGGCCTTGGTGGTTTCTAAGTTATCGGCTGAGATTCTGGAGGCACGGGAGCAGGAGGGGTTTGGCCCCCTTGTGAGCACCTGGCACAGCAGGGAGCTGCCTTCACGTCGGCGCCAGCCTCGCAGCCTGGCCGCTGTCCCCAGGAAGGGAGTGAAGTGCCCGCACCGGCGTCGAGCTGTGTGGGGGTGCGTGGCCAATCAGGAGCCCACAGTCTACCCCCTCACTGCCTTCAGTTCTCATAGCCACCCTGGCAGGGCAGGGCAGGGCAGAAATGCCCCCGCGGGTGTCCAGGACTGGCTCTTTGTGGGAGTTGAAAGCCTCGTCTTCCCCCCAAGGAGGCAGGTGGGTTCTAACTGCTGACTTGTAGTGGACGGCCCACTCTGAGGAAGGGACACCACAAGTGCCCGCCGCTGGAGGGGAGGGACGCGGGACTGGAGGTCAGTGGGACGGGAGGCTGACAGAAGGCTTAGAAGCACCGGAAGGAGTGAGCGCTGGGATAGCGGAAGAGGAATTCCAGCCCTGGTGCACGGGAGGAGGGGCCGCCACAGCGCTGGACCTCCCCCATCCTGCAGAGGCCAGGTGGATGCAGTTAATCGGAGTTGAGTCTGGGGGGCGGGTCCCACATTCCGGGGGCCAACCCAGCTGCACTGCTAAGCCAGAGTGTCCAGGAAGGAAGGAGGCCGGGTGCTGGTTGTCAAGATCACGGCCCTTGGCCGAGTTTCCAGATCTGGAACCCCCCTGGGCTGAAGGAGAGGTCAGCGGTCAGTGTTCCCCAGGCTGTACCTGCAGGGACCACTGGCTACTGGATACCTGACCGTGCACCGGGGGAGGGGAGCGCCCACACATTTCAAGGATTGTCAGTGGTTTTTAAATATTGGCTACATGTTGAAATGATATTTTGGATATGTTGAATCGAATAAAGTATATTGTTAAATTTAATCCATCCATTTCTACCTTTTATTAAGACTCCTGAGTAGTTTGAAACCTGCGTTTGACTCCCACCAGGTGGCGTTTGAGTGCCAGCAGGTGTAAAGGCAGAATAAAGTCCGAGCTCCCAGCTGGCACGTGGTAGAGCCCCACTGTAGGACAGCCGAAACGGGCTGGGGAATTTGGCTGCCCGCTTTGAGGAGCGAGCTGGCTGCAAGGCCCGGAGCTCAGCCCTTGCAGCTGCAATGCTCAGATTGGCCACCAGGTGGCGAGCTCACCCTGCATCGGCCCTCCGCTGCCCCAGCTGGTCTCGTCGTCGGCCGTAGACCATGAAGATTTTGTGCTGCATTCTCTGCATTTGTGTGAATCACACTTCATAGTCACTCGTCAGCAAATGAGCCCTCGTGTAAAGATAGAATGTATATCCCTCTTTTTGTAATATTTAGTAGTCCGAATCCAGTTTCTCTTATCACCATCCCTCATGTTCATTTTCTACATCAAGTTCAGCTGTGTTGGTTCTGTTCGCGCCCGTAGTGTCGGAAACAAGCCGCTGCCGCCTGAAGCACGCGTGCGTGAACCACCTCCAGCCCCTCTCAGCTTCCGGAAGCAAAGACAGGTGAGGGGAGAGGGCGAGGGGAGAGGCTGCCGGGACCAAGCGTGGAGCCGCTTGAGAGGGCAAAGTGCGGGTGCTGGACGGGAGGGACGGTCGGCGATGGAGGAGCACGGGGGTGAGTGACCGGGGACCCCGTGCCCAGAGCCGCGTAGAGAAAGACTAGCCACTGCGTCTGTACAGGTGCTTTATTGGGGAGTCAGGCTGCGGGGCTCCAAGGGCCCAGGGGCTCAGTTGGCGGCCAGGATCTCCTGCACCCAGGGCATCAGCTGGGAGACGCGGGCGTACACGGCAGGAGTGGAGGTGGAGCAGGTGCCGCTGCCCCAGGACACGATGCCCACCAGGGTCCAGGCGCCGTCCTTCTGGCAGACCAGGGGGCCGCCGGAGTCACCCTGGGGGTGGGGGGTGGGGGGGAGGAAGGGCGTGTCACCAGCTGTGGAAGGGGGTGCTGGGCCTCCAAGTGCCCAGACGCGGGGTGCGCTGTGCGCCACTCGCGGGGGACCTGGCTTCCCTCCAGCCCTGCCTCTATTGGAGGGCCCTGGGGCAGGGGCTGACGCCCATCTGGCGAGCGGCTGGGGAGGGCACACACTCGCTCCGGCTCTGGGGTCTGTTAGCAAAAAGCCCGCGGGGGCGGGGTTGGAGGCCGGGGGCGGGGCTGGGGACCGGGGCGTGGTTAGAGATCGGGGGCGGGGTCGGAGGCGGGGCTGGGGGCGGTACCATGCAGGAGGAGACGCCGCTGGCGCCGGCGCAGACCATCACGTCGGTGATCTTGCTGCCCCAGTACTTCTTGCAGTCGGCGTTGGACAGCAGGGGCAGGGTGGCCTGCTGCAGCTTCTCGGGGGTCTTGTTGGCTGGAGGCAGAGGGGTCTGGGTCAGGGCCCGTCGACGGGAGGACGCCCAGGGCCCCTGGAGACACCTGCCCCCCCCCACCCTTCCTGGGGCGCCGCCTGGACGCCGCTCACCGTTGTACTTGGTCTTGCCCCAGCCCGTGGTGGCGCAGAGGGAGCCGGCGGGGAAGTCGTCCTGGGCGCTGGGCAGGCAGACGGCGGACACGGTCTGGGAGAAGCGGGCGGGCGTGGCCAGCTTCAGCAGGGTGATGTCGTTGCTGACGGTGAACATGTTGAACTTGGGGTTCTTGAAGACCTGGGGGGGGGGGGTCGCAGGCAGGCTTGAGTCGGGGGTCTGTGGATCCCCAGAACTACTTTATTCTGGGGGCCGGGCCCTTTCACGGGACACAGACCCCGCCAGGAACGAGGCTTCCGAGGAGTCTTCCCTCCCCGGCTGCCCCGGAGCCCCGCAGGCCCTGGCGGACCGGACATACCTGGGCGATCTTCAGCACCTGGATGTCCTCGGCGTCAGAGCCCTGGTCAAACTCTCCGGCCACGACCAGGTGGGAGGTCCTAGGCAGAATCCAAAGGGAATGGAGGGAAAGGGCGTTGAAGGTCAAGAACGCACGCTGCCATCCACCCCACGAACCTGGGCCAGCGGGCCTCACCTGACCCCGCAGTGGGCGGCAGTGACCACCCAGCCCTCGCTGATCAGGGAGCCCCCGCAGAAGTGGAAGCCAGTGCTGTCCTGAGGAGGGAAGGGGGTGATCAGTGACTCCTCCCTGGCCAGTGGGTCTGCCCCCAGCCCGGGCCAGACCGTACCAGGCCGCTCCCAACCCATCCTCACCTGCAGGGACACCTGCCAGGGCCAGGAGCCGGGCACAGCGTCCTCTCCATTGACGATCCTGGACAGGCCGCTCAGCACAGGCTCGATGGTGGGCACGCCGCAGCCTGTGGGGCAGCGGAGGCGGGCTGAGTCCAGGAGCCCAACCTCTGGCCAGCTGCCCCCATCACAGGGCCCTCCAGGTGGCCCTCCGCACCCTCCCGGATACAGGCTGTGAGCCCAAACAGCCTTTCCAGGGGCGGCTGGGCCAGCCTGCCCGGAGAAGCCAGAGGCCCAGCTCACGTTGGGAGCCGCTGTCCCCCATCCTCCGTGACCTGAGCTCACAGGTGGGCTCTGCCCCTGCCCCCCCTCCTCCAGGATACTCCAGAAACAACGCCGACACCGGCTACTGGGAAGGCATACTCAGCTGCGCTCGCTCAGGGGGCTGCCCCGTCACAGTCCGGGTTCCTGTCTCCATGATTCCGTGAGGGGACAGTGCAGACACCAGGGGGGTGGTCCCTCGGCCTCTGGCAGCAGGCTTGGCCCTGTGGCCGTGCAACTGGGGAGCTAAGCTGGTATCCCCCCCTGTCTGGACACCCACTTCTCCCTCTCGCACACACACCAGCTTTTTGAAGGACCCACTATCAAGGAGGGTGACAGTGTTGCGGGCGCAGGCCGGGGAAGGCGTGTTAAACACCGGAGCGGACGGCTGCAGCATTTACATACAGGGCTCAAGCCCCCCAAATGCCTGCCTGCCTTGTGGGTGCTCGTGCAATGAAGGCATTTAAAAAAGCTGTGGAGAAACAGGGCTGCTGGTGCGTTCCGGGCAGGGCTGCCCGTTAACAAGACACAAGTGAAGCCGCTGACGAGGGAGGGGCCCACCCGAGACCATCACGCCCCACACCGCCCTCAATGGAAGCCGCACAGCCAAGGCACGAAAGGTAAGCTAATCCAGTGCCCGACCAGGGTGGCCCTTGCGGGAGGAAAAAGGTCCCCTGGCCGTGCTGGCTGTGACTGGGTCCTCTGGGACAGGGAAGTGAAGCCAGGCCGTGTATCCGCGCTCCCCTATGCCCCGCAGCCCCCAACTCGAACACCATGGCACGCTCAAAGTCTGGGGTAGGCTTCTCCTCTGCGCTCTGGCACAGGGCAGCGGGAGGACCCCAGAGGCCTCCTCTCCTCACTGCAGCCTCAGCCCAGCCTCCCGCTGTGTTGGGGCCTGGACTTGGGTCTGCGGGGACTCAGGCCCCCTCCCCTGGCCAGGGACACTCACCGAAGGCGGCCCCCACGAGGGCGAAACAGCAGAGGACCCAGAAGCCAGCCATGGTGCTGTGGTCAGGAGGGAGATGTGGGGCTCTCTGCAGAGGCCCCTTCTTATCCCCCGGGGGTGCCCAAGCCCCGCCCTGCCCCGGGACCTGAGACCCACCCCCACGCCGTCATTCAGGGACCTTGGGCGATAAGCAGGGCTGGCACTCAGCCAGGGTCACCCAGTTCCTGGGAAAGGGGCAGCTGCAGGGCTCAAGGGGACTGCTCAGGGGTCAAGCTCCTGCCAGAGGACAAGCCACTGTGTCCCCATGCCTCAGGGAAAGGACCCTGGGCCATCAGAACTGCCCATACCCAGAGACTGGCGGGGCCTCCTGTGTCTCCGAGTCCACTGGGCTGATCCCTGGCAGAGATGCTTCATGGTGGGAAGCCCCTTCCTGTACGGTGGGGCGCACTAAGGAAGCGAAGCACCCTACCAGAATGGGGCAGAACCCCAAGAAAAGGGCCGGTAGAGGCAGGGAGAAAAGGGGGAGGTGTTGGCAACTGACCAGTGGTGCCTGCAAGACCCCTCGGAGCCAGGCACTGTTCAGGTGCCCGGGCCTGGTGTGAGCCACATGAAACCCCCACCCTCTGCCCAGAGGCAAATCCAGCGCTGGGCAACCTTATAGGGCACCAGACCCAGTCCAAGGGGTTCTGAGCCTGCAAACTCTGGGAGCAGCTGAGGGGTTCGACCCGGCAGCCATCGGACCCATTGCACAACCTGGGCTCTTTTGAGATACAGGCAGGGGACGGGCCGCCTGGAGGAAATACTGTGAACTCAGCATGGTGGTGGCACGCTTGTCCATGGAAGGCCCCTGCAGGGCTGGCCAGGGCCACTGGGGGCGTTTTTGCATATTTGCCAAATGTGCCTGTACCTGAAGACATCCTTTGCCCATGGGCCAGCCCCCTACTCAAACTAGGCTGAGGTGAGATTCCTTAGGGGCAGGATGGGAGGAAAGGTCCCATCACTTTCCGCTCTGGACCACACTGGGTGCTTGGGGAGGAGTGCGGGGGGTGGAGAGCGGGGGCGGAGGAGCGGGGGTGGGGAGAACCGGCACAAAGTCCCCTCCCCTCCCAGCCTCTCTGCCCCTCATCTGTCCTGTGACGATGAGGTGCCAGAGACCCTGACCCAAATGAACCATGTCCCTGGGCTGTGGTGGCTTAGCTCCAAGTCTCTGGTGCGTGAGAAGCAGAGGTCCCTACTGCTTAGTCGTTGTCACCAAAGGACACCCATGAAGCTAGGCTGCAGGTCCACCCAAATCCCAAACCCACGGCCACTGGGTGGATTGTGACTCAGAAACCCTGCAGAACAGAGCGAACCGCCCTTTTAGGTTTCTGAGACTTTAAATCTCTGTGGGAGTAGTCAGTCTCCTCTTCCTCCCTTCTCCAGAGGCTGGTGGATCTGAACAGCAGACCTTGTGATTAGCAGTGCCAGGCACAAACCCCAATGCCACCTGGCTCTTACAGCTACTCCAGTAGGCACAAAAACCTTGCATTTTGGGTAGAATACTTTCTTGCCTCTTTAGAAATGTAATTTTTTTTGGGGGGGTGGGCATCACTGCCCTCAGGTGGTGGGAGTGGGAGGCCCAGCCTTTGCTCCGTGGAGCTGGAATTGAACCTCCATCCCAGGGGGCCGCAGTCCCGCGCACAACCACTATGCCACCGGGGCTCAGCCCTAGAAATGAAATTTTTATGTGGGTGCTCCTGTGTATGTCATTGGCAAAAAAAAAAGCCATCTTCAATGACAGAACACCACTGCACGTGCCCTGGAGGCCCTCTCCTCCCTCCTCCCCCTGGCTGCCCCAGCATGGACTCTCACCCAAGGGAGAGACCCCAGATGAGGCTGAACCAAGTGGGAGCACACAGGAGAGGGGGCTGGCTCCCCCGTCACCCAGCGGGCAGCCCTCTCCTTTCTGGGTCCCATGGCCGACTGATTCTCTGCCAGCCCCTTCAGTGCTGGGTGGGGCAGTGTCGTTTTCCCCCCCCCCCCCACCACCAATGCTGTGCTGGGTGCCCCCGAGGCCCTGTGGTAGCACTGCAGAAAGTTCTGTTACAACTCCTCAAATGATCACTTGGGCCGTCGGGGTGGCCAGACTGACAGGTGGTACAGGGGCAGCCAAAGCCAACAGGTGAACCCACCACCTCACATGCAGGGAAGGCAGAGATGGGTCTAAATTTCCTGGGGGCGGGGGTGTGTGTGTGAGCACATGGGACATGGAGCCCAAGGAAGTTGTGTGGTGTCAACTCAAGTGTATGTGGTGCCCGGGCTGCCCCCATACCAAGGCTGAGGCCTGTCTGCGAGGCGCAGAGCCCAGGCTGGGGCCGGGCAAAGGCACAGGTCTGGAGGTTCGGGGTTTGGAGGACAGAGGTCAGCTGAGGTCCGGGGACCTGGGAGAAGAGGTGGGGGAGGTGGTCTTCAGCTTGCTCAAGGGGAGCATTCGGGCCCCATCGGTAAATGCTCTGAGACTCAGGTGAGGAAAATAATTACTGAATAATCACTACCCGCACCTGAATAGCAAGCCTGAATTAACGAGTGAAATCTAGATAAACGTGTGTGCGTGTGTGGGCAAGAACACAGGGCCCAGTGTTACCACACGAGGAATCGGTGGACTGACTGCAGCTTTATGAAGGTTTGAAACGTTCAAAGCTATCAAGAGTGTACCCCTCCACCTAATTCACAATAGAAAACTCATCCAAAAGTAAGTGATACAATGGGAAAAATCACTTGAGATTAAGCAGAGAAACCAAGATGAAGTTTATTCAGCATTGCAGGTTCTTCTCTTCTGGGACAGTTGTGGCTGGACCCAGGATGGTTCCCTGACAATTGTTCTCTTGAAAGTGGACTGTCGGGCTGAGCCCCAGTGGTGTACGTGGTTGAGTGCGGCACTGCGGCCCACGGGCTTGGTGGTTCAAATCCAATGGCAGCTCTCAGGAGCTGCGCTGCGACCGCCGAGGGCAGTGATGTCCCAAAAGAGCAAAAACCAAAAAAAAAAAAAGTGGTCACACTTGAGGCAAGAAGTCATCCAGGGTGACAGTGGCACTGCCAGGTGGCCCTGGGCCCCTGACCCAGCAGAGGTGGGGAAAGAACAGGCCGGGGTCAAATCCTTGTTAGGTTACTGAATCAAGAGAGGTTCCAGGCTGCCCACCTGCATGGAAAGCTGACATCTGAGCCTTTCCTCATGGGGGGGTTTGGGGAGGGGGCGCTGCCTCAAGGTTCTGTGGTGGGGTGGCACCTGGCAGCAGCGTTCGCCTGTCCTCAGCTCCAGCTGTGCCTGTTCCCAAAGCTGGGGCCACCTGCTCAGGGTAGGGACCAGGCAGATAGGGCCAGCTGGTGGCTCCCATGGCCATGGGGTGGCCCAGGCCTGCTGGGGCATGGCCCTTCCCCCACCCTGTTGGGAGTCTGTTCTCCAGGCTGCCACAGGTCTACTGCCTCAATACTCCTTCTAGCTGCCTCTCGCATAAGGGGGGGGGGGGCATCCTGGTCCCCAGACACCTAGGCCCACATCCCTGGCTCTGTTCCGGGCTACACCTCTCTAGACAAAACCAACAGCCAGACTACATCATTGGCCCCAGCCCCTGGGGGGCCCTAAGGGGCTGGGGTTCAAGCAGACGCCTTTCTTGCCTAGGCCGGCCTGCAGCCCCAACCTCTTGGCTGTGGGTCAAGGGTCACCCTGTCCAGCACCACCCACCCTTGATCTTGGCGCTGGTACCAAGTCCTGGGCCAGGCGCAGCTGCTGCTGCTCCCAGGCTGGGCTGCTGCACACCCTTCCTGTGGGCACTCTGCAGGGAGGCATGCCCACCCCAAGGCTCCCAGATAGCAGTGCGGCTGGACTATATAACAGGGCAGGCCTCCAGTGTCCCACAGCTCTGAGGCAGCACCATGGCACCCCTCTGGCTTCTCTCCTGCTTCGCCCTGCTGGGCTCTGCCTTCGGTGAGAGCCTGTTGGCCAGAGGCTGGGCAGTCTCCTGGGGGGGAGGGGTAGACCAGTACACAGGGTGCCCCTGGGCCAAGCACTCTGCTCAGAGCGTCCCAGACCAGGTGACAACAGGCCCGGTGAGCTGGGCCGAAGTTGGGCACCCTGTGCCAGGCAGGGGAGTCTAGACATGGGGGACAGGCATGCTCTGTGCTGAGGCTGTATGGGGAGCCCGCACCCTACCCTCCCATCTGACCACCCAGGGCTCAGGGTGCCTGGAACCCCCATGCCGTGTGCTCTGCAACTCATGACCCCCGTTTTGTTCATGAGGAGCCAGGTTCAGCCCTTGCCCACCTCACCCTGCCTTTCCCAGGGTCCGGCTGCACCCCAGCCTGCCCGGGACTGACCAGCTGCCCTGGAGGTTCCAGGAAGGGGGGCAGGCTTTTGAGGTGATGTACTAAGAGCCAGGTTCCCGACCCCTGGGGAGTTCGTGTCCTCCTTGGCCTGACCTTTCACTCCCTGGCCCCACCCTAGGCTGCGGGGTTCCTGCCATCCAACCTGTGCTCAGTGGCCTGGCCCGAATTGTCAATGGGGAGGATGCTGTTCCTGGCTCCTGGCCGTGGCAGGTGTCCCTGCAGGTGAGAAGGGTGGAGGTGGCTGCGATGGGAACTGGGGGACTTCCAGGCCACTGGACACTGACTCAAGCCCCTCCACCCCCAGGACAGCACCGGCTTCCATTTCTGCGGGGGCTCCCTGATCAGTGAGAACTGGGTGGTCACTGCTGCCCACTGTGGAGTCAGGTGAGGCCACATCCTCAAGCAGCCCTTGAGGTGGGAGGGAGGCTCCTCCGCCTGCAGGCAATCTTGTGACTCAGTTTCTCTCCCTGGCACATTAGAAAACGCCACCCCTGCCCCTTTCCCAGGGTGGGGGGGCAGGGCATCCACACAGGCACCCACCTGCACGCACACTCTCGGAGGCTCACCCGATGGGCACAGATACAACCTGAACACTTGCACCTCCACATGCACACAAGGCCTCCCTGAAGTGCCCCCACCTCATGGCAGGAACCCCTACTTTCTCTGGCCCTCTAGGACCTCCCACCGCGTCGTGGCTGGAGAGTTTGACCAGGGTTCAGACGCTGAGGACATCCAGGTGCTGAAGATCGCCCAGGTACAGTGATCGAGGAATCCAGGTGTGCCGTTGGCAGGAGAGGGCGCAAGGTGGGGTGTGGTCTAGGCCAGAACCTTCCCTCTCCAGGCCCTTCCAGATCACCTCAAAGCCCCCCCCCCGGACAAGCCCAGCCCAGCAGAAAGGGTGCAGGAGCAGATCTGCCCTGGCCCCTCTGGGCTCGGGGGAGACGGGAGCTGCAGGCTGCTGTCCACAGGGGCAACGGTGGGGATGAGAGGAAGGCAGGGGCCGAAGCTCCCTTCACACCTCTCCCTGCACCTGTCACCTGTCTCACTTCCACCCCCCCCCCCAGGTCTTCAAGAACCCCAAGTTCAACATGTTCACCATCAACAACGACATCACCCTGCTGAAGCTGGCCACGCCCGCCCGCTTCTCCCAGACCGTGTCCGCCGTCTGCCTGCCCAGCGCCCAGGACGACTTCCCCGCCGGCTCCCTCTGCGCCACCACGGGCTGGGGCCTGACCAAGCACACCAGTGAGCGAAGGCTGCGGCTGGGGGGCAGGTGGAAGGTGTGGGTCACCAGGCAGGGTGGGGCCACAGGCCCTGA
>PVJH01031406.1:0-23786 GCA_004026705.1 Nesogale talazaci
TATTAAGGAAAGCAATCATAAGGATTGACTTTCAAGATAAATAACCTGATATGCACAGTCCTTCCTTTATGCTTGCTTAGTCATGCTCATTTACATCTACATGTTATGATTTGGGGCATAGGATAAGTGTTGAAATAAAAATTGCCAATCATTTACTAACTTTGCCACGTTTTTTATTCGTTTTCCATGTGACCTCACCTTAGAAGCTAATGTTGACTTGTGATAGTTAGGTTTATTGTGCCCAGTAGACCTCCATGGGAACAAGAGAGCAGAGTCTACTCAGGTCAAAGCATGATTGGAGGGCAACTGAGATAAATAACTCCCATGGTCAGCATGCAGTCTATATTCCTTCCTGGTGAAAGCACTGGTATGCTACTGCTTGAACTAGTAGCTCTTTGTCTCAACCATGTGCTGCATTACATGAGGGCCCAACTAACCTATAGATGGTGTCACTAGAACTACTTGGACTACTGGGGTGCTTGAGTTTGAGATCCCATCTGGCCTGCTTCACTAAGCTCCCAGAGCTACTGACTGCTGCTGCCCCACCCTGCTGTCTGCTGCCTGCAGCCAACTTTGCCTGTCTTCCCTGCTGGCAGACTTCACTTTCTGCTTCCTTGCCCATGGCCCATCAGTCTGCTTGAATTAAAGGCTCTTCAGTATATTAACTGGTTCACAAAAGTGAGGTAAACTGAGTCCTCTGTACTGTTGTGTGGACTAATTAGTCACTTTATTCCTGCTCAATGTATAAATATGTATATAGATTAATAAGTGTCCTGGTTTTGTTCCTCTAAAGAACCCTAGTACAAGAATTGATAGATACTATTACTTAATAACATTATCAGTTATGTATAGCTTAAAATTAAATTACAAATAAAGCTACAATGACCAGATTATTTCTTTTTTGGAAATTTGTATACACATGTGCTATTAATGTACAATAGTCTTTAATAACACTTTTCATATGGCTGAAAAATTAAAAAGATTATATTAGATCTCAAATTCTGAACAGTAGGTTATCAAAAATCTATGGTTTTCCATGAGAATCCTAAATCTATTTGTGAGGCTCCACAGAGATTCATGTTCCATTGAGTTTTGCATGAGCGTAAACTGCCAGTGCAAACAGCTCAGCACTCAGGCAGTGGATTTGGAAGCAGATTACAGCCAAGCTCCGGGGGTTGTGGGGGTGGGGGGCAGCCTCTTCCTCAGGGAAATGATCGTGAAAGAAAAGACAGGCAATCTGTTTAAAATATTTGGGGGACAGCCTAATAATTAACTTGGCCATGGTAATAAGAGAAACCTTCTGTGATTCTTAAGGTAAAACTTTAAATAGAAACTGAGAAAAGAACACTGAGGAACCCATTTAGGGGGACTCATACCACCAACATCCAAATTGAATTTGACTTTTCCTTCGACAGTCCCTCTCAGAAGAGCCACACAGAAGGGTTCGGTACAGCACTGATGAACCATATCACTATTCTCTAGTTCTTCATTTTTCCTCCCCTTACTATGATGGTTTTTATATTTTTACCTCATCAGTCATGCTATATTTGCATAAGTTCATTTGTATTATTCATATCATCCTATACATGAAAGCAAGATAGATAACCCTTCAGAAACAGATGGGGTAATGGTTCTCCCAGATTACAGGAAAGGTGGGTGAGTGGGGGCATAGGAAACTGATAGCATTTGTGTTAGTCCGGGTTGACAAGAGAAACAAATTCATAAACATGCATATGGGTATAAGGGAGAATTTTATATTTAAGAGGAATGGAACATTGAGAAAGCATCCCAACCAAGTTCAGTCCAAGGTCATAAGTCCGATATTAGCCCATATGTCCGATATCAGTCTTTAAAATCTCCTTCCAAGTCACGAAGCATATGCAGTGACACCAGAACAATCATAGGTCAGTAGGTGCAGTCTTGTGTATCCAGCAGCAGTAGAAGCATCTCAGTATTGGCAGGGGTCTCCATGTGGCTTCTCTAACCCCAGAGGTTTGGTTTCATCAGGGTAAGCCCATGTGGCTTCTCCTACAGCTCCTCCATTCTGTAGGAATCAAGATCCATCAGCATGCTGTCATCTCATCATACCAGTAGTTTGGCTCCAAGAAAATGAGTCAAGTCTCTCTTCTCCAATTGGGAAATAATACGAGACTTCCCAGAATTCTCAGGAGAAAGCCAGGCCCACACAGAGGCCTCATTGGCTATCTCCAGAATGACAGGCTAGGCTACATTCCTAGTCTTCCAATCACGAAATTGACACAGGAGTACATGACTGCCACAGCACTGGTGACTGTATATCCCCAACAGAATTGTATGTGAATAGATAAGCTTAATATATGGAACGGGGGAAAAGGAGTGCCTGGAGTGTGGATGGTTGGGGATAAGGGAGTTGAGATCAAGGAGTCCAATGAAAGAAAATGTTTTGAAATTGCTTGTGATAGCAATTGTACCATACTGCTTGATGTGATTGAACCCTGGTATGCTATATCTGTAGGAGATCCCAATGAAATGATTAATCATATTAAACAAGTGTTCATGGCAATTTGGAAAAGTCAAATTCAATTGGATGGTGGTGGCAGCAATCAAAATGCCATGTGTAAAAATGTTTGAGAAGTGAAGAAAACCTACTAAACCAGATATTATAGAATCAACTCTGACTTATAGAAAGTCTATTGGACAGAGTAGAACTATCTCTTATGGTTTCTGAGGCTATAAATTCTGGGTCCTCAAACTACAGCCCAAGGGCCACATGCAACATGCTGAGGACATTAAACTGGCCCTCCAGATGTTTTTATCACTGCTGCTGTCCTGCCTAGCAGCCGGCTCTTCCTGAGCCTGCAGTGAATTTGTTTACAGTTTTTTTTTTTGTTTGGTTTGGTTTTGGTTTCTCAAGACACTCCGACCCGCCAGTGCTCTGAGGGACAGTGAATGGCCCTGTTTAAAAAGTTTGAGGACCCCTGCTATAAATCCTTATAGGAAGAGATAGCCTAGATTTTTACCCCTTGGAGTTGCTGGTGGGATCAAACTACTGATCTTGCATTTAGTAGCAAAATACATAACCCACTACAAACCAGGGCTCCTGGAGGAGAAAGAGAGGTAATAACAAAGTTTACTCTTGCAAGAAGTTTGGCTGTACAGCATTTATAAATGATACTTTCTGGTTTTTGAATATGTATATTATGTGCCTGTGTTGAAAGAAATAAGCCAGCCATGTTGTAAAGAGAAGTTAAAGAATAAAAAGGGGTGGAATAATTTTGCAAGAAAATTAATTATTTTTTGGCACTTAGAAAAAGGAGATAAGAATATACATAATTAAACTGTTATCTAGGAACTCATAACCACATTCCTTTTATTTTACTTTAAAAAGAGACACATTTGTGTGCTGAAATCATAGGAAGTTTGGGTGATACAGGACAGTTGGAATGGAATGAATAAGGAACCTGGCAAATTAAAACCTTGTCAAGAAACTCTACTTATTGGTTAAGCATTAGGCTGTTAACCCCAAGGTCAAAGTTCAAACCCATCAGCCTTCCCAAGGGAGAAAGATGAAGCTGTCTGCTTTCTTAAAGAGTTATAAGACCTGCTGAGTCCCAGTGGCCTAGTGGTTGAGTGTGGGACTGTGACCCACTGGGTTGGCGGTTCAAATCCAGCAGTGGCTTTCTGGGAGCAAGGCTGGGCCTCCCACTCCCATGAGAGGGCAGTGATGCTCCCCCCAAGAAAAGATTTACAAGACCTTAGAAACCGAACATGTGGCCACTGAGTCAGACTCTCCTTGATGGCAGGAGGTTTGGTTTTTGTTTTTTTTCGTTGTTTGAAGGACCAGGTTTTTTGTTATGGACAAAGAACACCCATGCTCAAGCTGTCCCAGCTTGGTGGCAAGTCCTTTGACCTTGCCCTTCTTCAATTTGGCAATCTGGGCCACTGACATAGGGCACAGCACATTGCCACCCCAATGGCAGCATAGCTTGTCAAAGGTGCCGTTATTGTTGGTCCTGATGGCTTCCACCAGCTTAGCCAAGGCTCCTTTGTCTTCCAAGTCCACCTGCATGAAGGTGACAGTGGTACAGGTCTTCCTGTGCACCAATTGCCCCAGCAGAACCTTGCTCTTGATGATGCAGTAGGGGACCCCCGTTTTACATTGCAGGGTAGGCAGGAAAACCACCAGCTGAAAGACCATGTGAGTGTGAGTGTGGACAAGCATTTGGATCAAAAGCTAATGTGTTAGCCATTTGTCTTTTGTTTTAAGAAATATCTGAAACCTAAGTCAACTGAACTTTTAGACCGTGGTTGGCAACATTTTTTTTCAAGTGGGTCATTTTTCCATTGTCTTTCACAAAAGTTTTTGCTGGTGGGTCACATCACTTCTACTTGTGCTCTATCTTAGAATACAAAAAGTAAAAACATTATATAGATGGGATAATCAAATATATATTAAATATAGAATTAAAAATTTATTATCATCAAATCTATATTTACAACTTGAAAGAAATCATAAAATTTTAGCAGAAAAAAATTTAATGTTAGCAGAAAAGTATTTTTAGCAATGACATAACAGACAAAGGGCTTAGAACAAAAATCTACAATACCATCCAGGTCTTCAAAAAGAGGGAAACAGTTAACCCTTTGAAGAAGTGGACAAAAGAACTGAAAAGAAGTGTCACTAGGGAGGAGACCCATATGGCCAATAAACATTTGAGGAAAAAGGCCCCAATCACTAGCCATCAGAGAAATACAGATCAAAACAACCATGAGATAATATCTGTGATAGGTAATCTTGTGCCAACATAGCCAAAGAAAATGGGTAGGTTTGTTGTGACAACATGGCCAATGAACACAGGAGATCAATTGAAGGGCAGAGATAGAAAAGGTTCAGCAAGCCCCACCCTTGCTCTCTTGCTCTTGGATCTTCAGACCAGTCCACTGCCTCGTTCTTCCTGTGCCTCGATCTCCAAGGAACACTACCCGTGGAATATCTAATCGTGGACTGTTTAGCTGTGAGTTGAGGTTCCTTTAAGACCTGTTTCCTCACACTCCTGGAATATACATCTCTTGAGCTGGGGACTATTGGTCTCTGTCATCTGGCTGACTGTTGGTGGCCTGCCTTGCTGTTTACTGCTTGTGGCCAGATAGCCTGAATTGCTCTACAGAGGACTACTCAGGAACCCTCAAGACTCCAAGGACTGCTAGTGTAATAGCTGTCTCACACAAGTGAGTTGCACAGAGACATTTATACTGCTTTATAGATTAGTTAACTGTTTATTTCTTATATATCCTTCTATCTATACAAATATATAAAGAGAATTATTAGCGTCCTGATTTTGTTTCTCTAGAGAACCCTGTCTAACACACCATCTAACACCCTTGAGGCTAGCCCAAATCAGATAATCAGCATGCAACAAATGTTGGAGAGGATATGGCAAAATAGGAATGCTTCTATAGTGTTGGTGGTCCTGTAGCTATGTACAGCCACTGTGGAAAGCAGTCTGGCAATAATTTATGAAGATGGAAAATGAGCTACCTTATGATCCAGTTATCCCTCTACTGGGTAAATATCCAGAAGAGGTAAGACATAAACCACAGCCAGTGGTATGCACACCAATGTTTATTGCAGTGCAATTCACTACTGCAAAGAGTTGGAAGCAATATAAATTTCCATTAGTAGACGAGTGGATCAGCAAACTCTGGCACATACACACAATGGAGTACTATGCTTCGCTCAAAAGCACTGATGAGCTCATGAAACACATCTCTTCATGGGAAGAACTGGAGAAAATTATGCTAAGCAAAGTCAGTCAATTACAAAAGGAGGATTGTATGACTCCCCAGAGTGAAGCATAACTAGTATGTAGGTATAGAAGAGAAGCCTCCTATATCATAACAGTTGGGCTGAGATTTAGTGTAATGGGAAGAGGCTGGATCAAACCCAACACCATAATGGGAGATGGACAGAGGGGAAAGGGAGAAAAAGGAGTTCGAAAGTGAAAAGATAACAGAGGGAACAGGGCACTAACCCACCCAGGGAGAGAGTACCTGTCTTGTCTCCACAGAAATCAGAGTGGGCATGCAGATCCTTCCTTGAAGCACCCAACCATAATGACAGCATGGACACAGGGCAGGACACAACCAGAGTCAGATTGGCCCCCTTCCCAGAAGTAGGCATGGCAGAGAACAGGTTGGGGGAGAGGCCAGCATGCCACACCTACAGGGAGAAAGGCAAGAAGGGAGGAAAGAAAAGAGAGCTGGTCTGCATTAAACAAACAAACAAACAAACAAAAACACTTATCACTGTGTGCACACATCCCCGAAGTGCTCACTGAGGACATGTGGGAGCATGAGCAAGAGTGGTGAAGAAAGCTGATGGTGTCCTGCTATCAAAAGATATAGCATCATGGGTCTTAAAGATTTCAGCATAAACGAGCAGCCATCTAGCTCAGGAGCAACAAAACCCACCATAAAAGAAGCTCACTTGTGTGTGTGATCATGATGTACTCAAACAATCAAGTATCAGGCATCAAAGAACAAAAATCAAAATCAACGGACCAATTGACTACCAATATCACTTAAGGCAAATGGATACAGAGGCAAACAGAGTAGAAGAAATGATAGTTCCCAGGTACCAAATGACTGAATGCCTGGAGTCTCAAAGACTTGAAGATAAATGAGTCATCATTCAGCGCAGAAACAGCAAAGGCCACATGAAAGACACACACCAGCATGTGTGATCAAGAGGGCCATAGGAAACAGGTATTGAGCATCAAAGAACAAGAATCACATCATTTCAAATGGGGGGAAGAGCAGGGTGGGAACCTAAAGTCCACTGGTGGGTAATTGGTCACCCCTTTACAAGAGAGTCAAGAGAAGGAGACAGACCAGTCAAGGTGCAACAGGACAGTGATGATGCATACAAGTTTTTCTAGTTCCTGAAGCCTTCCTCCCCCCAACCATCATGGTCCCAACTCTACCTTACAAATCCACATGGACCGGAAAAGGTACACTAGTAGAGAGGGGAGCTGGAGATATGGGGAAACCAAGATGGATGAACCCCTTCGGGCCAGTGCTTAGATTGGAGCTGCTGGAAGGGTGGTGAGAAGGTAGGGTAGAGAGACAGAACCAACTGCAAGGATATACATATAAGCTCCTATTTGAAGGACGGGCATCAAAGGAGTGGGTTGGGGGAAAGGTTGGGCAGTGTAAGATATGACAGAACAATAATAATGTATAAAGCATTTATGGTTGGTGGGGAGGGGAGAGCAGGGGAAGAGGGGAAGGATGGAAAAGCCGATACCAGGGGCTCAAGGGAAAAAGCAGATGATTGGAGAACGATAACAGCAGAGGACATGTGAAAGTGCTTGGCACAGCATGTTTATTTATGTATTGTGAAAAATGATGTACGAGCCCACAATAAAATGATTTTTAATTAAAAAATGCAATGGAGAGTATTTTGAAGGTGATACGGTTGTTTTGTAAAATGAATCAATAAAGAAATACATAGCTTTTAAAATATCTTCTGGTTTGTTTGTTTTCTTCGGGGGGTAGGGGGTTGTTATCCCCGCATTTAACAACATATCCCCTGCAACTCTGATGTGAAAGTCACCCATAACATACCATCTCCTGCTGCTGTAAATAAGATAGAGATAGTCACAAGATTACAGATGTTCTAACACAGGATACTGGCTGCATCATCAAACCATTGGTTCAATGTAATAACATGTTTGGGGCTAAATTTAGGCTAATCAAAGTTGTTAATAAAATTCTGTGTTTCGATAATATATGTATATATTTTTACTTGTAAATCCAAATTGGCTATACAGTTTTAAAGTCCTTGATATAATGATCTAGCTGTGGTATATTATTATTGTTGATGTCTTCAGGGGCACACAGAGTGTTCACAATGCTATTTTAAGTTAAACAGAAAAGTATCACTGTGCATACATGCATATAAAAGAACACATACTTCATTTTGATAAGTATTTACAGAAAAAGACACAATAAAGTGCTTATATTTTACAAGTTTAAAGTTTAATGATAAGTTCCCTTTGGTATGCTATATTGGCAACAAAGGCTACAAATATATATATATATTTTTTTTTATTACAAATTGCAATTAAAGGATTTTTTTAAAGATGACCTATCATAACCACAATGAATGTGTTTTTTTGTTGTTGTTCCTTTTAATAGCAGAATGGTACAGTGATCTTTTCAATGTCAGCATGTTCTTAGGTGTTTTGGATAATATGCCAGAGTATCAAGAAAACCACCGCCATTGAGTTGACTATCCGTTGTATATACAGTAGAGGAGAACTTCCCATAGGGGTTCTAAGACTGCAAGTCTTACAGGAACAGACTGCCTCCTCTTTCTCTCACACAGCAATTGATGGGCTCAAACCACCAATCTTGCGGTTAACAGCCCAGTGTGTAATCTATTGTGCTCTTTCAAGTAAAATAAGGTCAACTGCGATTAAGAACATGAATCATAATATCATAGAATTTGTCCTTAGCTAGTGTGGCAGAAGAACAAGTTGCTTTCTGAGAGCCATATATAATAACTCAGAACTCAAATTTATAGTCAAAAAGTCCTTGATCATATTAACACCATAGTTTTTTGTCCGGCTTCACTACAAGCAAGCATGATGAATTTTCTTAAAATGTATGTCTTTCGTGTTCAAGCACAAATATCCCAAGATATGACTAATGGTTGGTTATAAATTGTCTTTTCCCCCATGCACAGGAAAACAATCATAAGGCAGACAAGTAGCTGCACTAAAATAAACAAGAGAGTTGTATTTTTAAGGAACCAACATAAAGTTAAATATTGAAAAACGGGTGCAGTGTCAAATTTATGTGGGGAGATTAGAAAGTAATTGTCTCTACTTAAGTCTCCTAACTTTAAATTGTCACTGTTTTGTTTCTTCTAATCTTCGCTTAGAAGTGCTTATACAGTGTATATGGCTAAAGGCTGTCTTCGGTTTAAACTTTGCTAAATCCTTATCTTTAATAAGATATAAAATAATATTCTTATTTTAATAAATTAAATGTTTTCCAAGCTGCCTCTAATTTTATTCATTGATGCAAAGTGCCCTCAAATAGTTTTTGACTCAAAACATCCTGCGTGAGAGACTAGAACATATCCCAAGGGTATTCTGGGCTTAATTTTCACAAGAACAGATTGCCAGCTCTTTCTACCTCTGCAATACTGAGTAGGTTTGGAATGTCAACCTCTAAGCCAGCAGTCAATCACATAAGTGATGTACCACAATGGATCCTGTAACAGGATTTACGAAACATAAAACGAACCACTGTTGTTAAACGAAATCTGACTCTTGGCAACGCTAAAGGTCAGATTATTCATAAAATTACTCTATGTGATTCCCCAGGCTGCAAATCTTTATGGAAGGGTATTGTCTCAACTTTTTCCTACGGCATGACTACTGGGTTCACACCACCACGCATTCAGTTAGCAGACCAATCTCTAAATCACTTGCCCTGAGGGCTCCTTTCATTAATGCCAAATGAATATTTAATGAGATTCCATGCAATAATTCAGACTTGATTAACTATGGAGATTATGATTCTTTTAACCAGGATATGGAGAAAACCTGAGTTATTCATTCTTCTCTGTAGATCTTGTTACCTGTTATATCTATGCCTTACTTGGAAAACACAAGTAAGCAATAAAAAGGCTTGCTACACAGCACTTTCAAGTGCTTTCCTGATGGCTAAGTATTGATCAAAGGAATTTCACTGTGTTTTGTTTTCTTCTAATTACCACATATTCAACTTTGGTATTTCAATAGTAAGACATAAGACCAATTCAAATATGAAACTAAGCACTATAGACCAGACTCGATCACAGACTAGGTAAGAAAGGGAAAAGAGATCATGGACAAATAGAGGCACCAGACTGGATTTCTCCCCATTACAGTACTGTTCTCTTGAAGCCTAAAGTCCATTCTTAGAGATCCTTTCTGCATTAAGAATATTGATCTCCCTTGTGTTTTCTTTAAACATTAAAATACTTATGAGGTGAATTTAATAGAGCACTCATTTTCTATTGGGAAATTGAAATGCACATACACAAAATGTTGTGAAAGCTTAATGGGTCAGTTAACTAGTTGCCATGGAGCTGAGTTCAACCTCACAGTGATTCCCTGTGTGTCAGAGTGGTGCTGTGCCGTACAGGACTTTCAATGGTTAGATTTTGAAAGTAGAACTCCGGGGCCTTTCTTCTGAGGCACCTGTGGATAGATTTGATGTGATGGGCAGGTTTGTTATGCCAACATGGCCACAGAAGATTGGGGGGGTCTGTTGTGACGGCACAACCCATGAATACACGGGATGAATTGAAAGGCAGAGATAGGAAGGGCTCAATGAGTCTCGCCCCCTCTCTCTCTTGCTTTCAGATTTTTGGACCAGACAGCTGCTTTGTTCATCCTGTGCCTCGACCTCTAAGCAACACTACCCATGGGACACCTAATCGTGGACTGTGGAGCTGTGAGTTAAGTTTCCTTCAAGCCCTACTTTGCCACCCTCCTGGGATATACATCTCTTGAGCTGGGGACTGTTGGACTTTGTCATCTGGCTGACTGTTGGCGACCTCCTCTGCTGTTTGGTGCCTGTGACCAGATAGCCTGAATTGCTCGACAGAGGACTACCCAGCAGCCCTCAAGACTTGAAGGACTGCCAGTCTTCTAGCTGTCTCATGCAAGTGAGTTGCACCAAGCAATCTGTACTGCTTTATAGATAGTTAACTGTTTCTTTCTTATCTTATATACTCTTCTTTCTATGTAAATATATAAAGAGAATTACCCTGGTTTTATTTCTTTAGAGAACCCTCTCTGACACACTTGAATCTCTACTCCTTTAGTAAATAGCAGAATATTTAACCATTTGTACCACCTAAAAAAAAGTGCCAGAAAGTTGATTCTGACTTGTTTCTATCCTATAAGACAGAGTAAAGCCGCAGAATAAGCCTATATGACTTTCTGAGACTTTAAATCTTTCTAAGAGTCAAAAGCCTCACCAGCAGAGCAGTTGGTGGTAATGAAGTACTGGATTTTCAGGGCTGAGCTTTGATGGCATAGTGGTTGAGTGCGGGACTGCGGCCCATTGGCTTGCTTGGCAGTTCAAATCCAGCAGCAGGTCTCTGGGAGCAAGGCTGGGTAGCTTCCATGACCACCAGAGGGCAGTGATACCTCCCTCCCCCCCTAAAAAAAAAGAAGTACTGGCTTTTTAGCTAGTCAGTGGACACATAACTCACTATGTCACCAAGGCTAGGGACACCATATGTAGTATTATCCTTAGGATCTAACAGGTGCTGAACCTCTGGTAGTGAGTTGGACTGCAATCTATAAGGTCAGAATTCAAACTCTCCAGCTGCTCTGTGGGAGAAAGTTTGGACGTTCTACTCCTCTAAACAGTTCGTCTCAGAAACTCACAGAGGCAGCTCTGCCACGTCCGACAGGGACACTATATGTCAATATTGAATCAAGAGCGGTGGGTTTGGTTTTTAAACTCTTGAATGCAATGAGAGACTAGAAAACTATGCAGTACTTCCAATACCGTACAGCTTTAAACCACTTCTGTTTCTTTCCAGCAGTTGTTTGAGTGACATTTTTATTGAAGGATTTAAAGTGGGAACAAGTGCCATCTTTTTGAGATTCCATGACTGATCTCAGGAGTCAGAAACACCAATTATCTGTCTGAGGTTCCCACTCATAAAGTGCTATAGCAAACCCTTAACTAATTGGAAGTAAATTTGTAGATGTCACATTTGGGATTTTATATGTATATTTCAATTACTATATAAAGATAGCAAACAGCAAAGTAGTTTGTACTCTGAGAAACTGAAATATATTGACAAAATGCTCACAGGGATCTTTGATTCTTACAGATATGGGGTAAATTATATACCAAGATTTGAGCACACAAGGCAGTGGTCCCAATTTTTTCCTGCACATTTGAAATGGTTGGGGATCTTTTTAAAATCCCAGTACCAAAATAAAAGCTAATACAATTTAAGTTGAAAGATTTGGGGATGTGTGGTAGACATTATTATTTTAAGACCTCTAATGTGCACTCAAATTTCAGAACCATTGGAGCAAGATAACTATCTGGAACAAACCACTTGTGCTCATAAAGCATTAGCAATTGTACAAAACACATTGTTGGGAGGAGAGAAGGAGAATAATTTCGAGAATGCTTTTCTCCCACTAATCTATGACTACCATACTTCCCAATTTAATTCCTTGATACTCCAATACTATCTTGCTTTTAGGAATTACAGGAAAAAGTAGGTGAAAATCAAAAGGAATCAGAGCATTTGCATTCTCTAAGTATTGTTAGATGTAATCCAATTGGTCCCCCCTCTTGACTGAGTATTAATTGAAAAGCAAGTGCATTGCCATTGAGCCCATTCTGACTCATAGTCTTATATGGGACAGGGTAGGACCGCCCCCCTGGCTTCCAAGCCTACCCTTCATGGAAGTAGCTCTGCAGAGTGGCTGGTGGCTTCCAACTGCTTACCTGGCAGTGAGCAATCCAAGTAACCAGTAAGCATTAGAACATTTCTGCAACTCTGATTCTGTTCCTTTCTCACCCATCGACTGCTCATTTTGTTTTTAGCAAATAGTGCCCCGTTGGTTTCGTCTCCCTTCTTCTATGCCAAGATAACCAGATCCATGTTAGCACAACACTCATGTCTGCCTACGACTTGCGCTGAGCCTGTGAGCAGTGGGGAAGAGGGGGATAGAGATTTTAAGTACAATGAGCAATGTCTTTCCTTTTGGCACATCTCTGAGGTCTCACTCTCCTTCCGGTAAGTCATGGTCTCAAGGTTATTAACACTACCTCGGTTTTCTAGTGTCTTCATTGCAATGGTGTTCTTTATTTTGTTCTCATTTCCAATAGTAAAGGAGCTATCTAGGAGAAGATGAGTAGGCTTGTGGTTCCTTTATAGCTGCTCCATCTCCCTTGGTTAACTGGCCTGCTCCTGTGGCATTCAGAATTAATCTTCCTCAAGTTGACTCAAACTCATGCCAACCGCATCTAGATCAGAGTAGAACTGTGTTCCAGAGGGTTTGTGATAACTGTTTTTATGGCAGTAGATTGCAAAGCGATTTTTCTGAAGCATCTGTAGGTAAACATAACAGCTGAGCATGTTAACTGTCTGTACTTCCAAAGAACCTCTGTACATTTACATGTATAAAAATTGGGTATACAGTAACAGCAAAATGCTTTTCATCTCTCACATATGTTCACTCTCAACTGTCCTTAAAATTTAATTTTGTCTACACAATGCATGGATGCCCTCGTTGTCTATCCCAGGTGGTTTGTGAGATTTAAGAAAAATAATTCTGCCATCCCAAATTGAGCTAACACTGAGCATGCATATCAAGCAAAGATAAGTATACGTTATGATTAACAAAAACAGTCAAGTAAATTAAGTGCCTCTGTGTATTATAATTTTAAAATATCATACGTTTGCTGGGCTGTCCTACTTGTACCTTCCATTTTTGTGGCTTACTGAGAGGACTACAACCTTTCAGTGAGGTCAATACAACCTTATCATTAAAGATATCTAGTAAATGAGTGTCACTGCAAATGATGCTGTGCAAAACTCACAGGCCTGACTGCTGGAATGTTTCTGTGCTGATCCCAGATTTATATTCCACCCAGGAAATTTCTTCTAACTGCCCAACCTATAAAGTGATCATGCGTCATACTCCTAACCTTAAAGTCTGAAAACATGAACCGGATTTTAATGATTTCACTAATGTATACAGCCAGGCTAAAAAAGTTCTAGAATCAATTACCTATTCATCTAGACCATGAAGCTGAGGCTGCATTAGTGTAATTACTTGGCTCCCAACAATTTACGTTCATACTATGCTTTAAAAACAAATCTTTACAACTGGGCAAATACATAACATTATGATAAATGGAGAAGATATTAAAATTGTCAAGGCTTTCATCTTGCTAGGGTCTTTAATCAGTGGAAACAGCTGTCATAAGATCAAGCAATGCACTGCACGGAGTAAATCTGCTACACAAGACCTCTGCAAAGTGCTGAAAAGCAAGGTTGTCACTTTGAGAACTAAACAGGACCTGACACAAGGCAAGGTATGTTCCAATACCTCATGTGCCTGGGAAACTTGGATACTGAGTAAAAGGAATAAAGAAAAATCGATGTATCTGAACCATGGCACTGGGAAAGAATATTGAAAATAACAAATCTATCTTGAAAGAAGTACAGTCTGAATGTTTCTTGGAGGCAAGGATGGCAAGACTTCATCTCACATTCTTTGAGCATGTTGTCAGGAGAGACCAGCTCCTGGAGAAGAGCATAATGCTTGGTAAATGAGAGAGGCAGCAAAAAAAAAAAAAAAGAGGAAAACTCTCATCAGATGGATTGACACAGAGTCTACAACAATGGGCTTAAATATAAGAACAATTGTGAAGAAGGGGCAAGAACGGGAATGTTTTGTTCTATTGAGCCGAGGGTCGCCGAGTCAGAACTGACTCGATGACACATGAAAACAACAAACACTTTAAAGGAGGTGGAACCTAACTCCTCGTTCTTGGTATACAATATTCATAGTGACTTTCCAAATAACATGTGTAAAAGGAGAGCATAATAATTGTGGTCGTTATATAATCTGTTTGTCAATTTGAGGATAAAGAGTGAAGAAGTAGAGTCTAGCCTATCAATCATTGTTAAGCCAATGAGGCCTCTATGTGGGCCTGGCCTTTTCCTGAGGATACTGGGAACTCCCACCTTCCTTCTTTGAAGCAAGTGACACCCTTTCACTGTTGACTTCCTGAGAGACAGCCACTTAGGCCTGGGACTCCCTCAAAACCCATAAAAGCATTTTTACAAAACTTATGGCCAATAAATATGTCCAAAATAGTCCCTAACCTTTTAAATCTCTAGTTTTATGGCTTTATAATTCAAGTGTGTGTTGTGATTAAGAAAGAATCTATTGAAAATAGATAAAGTAGAAATGTGATATGAGAAAAAGAAAGTTTGTATAGAAATATCATGGGTCTTAAAGAAGAGGAATGACACAGTAAGTATAGGTTGCATCTATCTTTTCCCCCATATTAGACAGACTTTTAAAAATTACAGTGCCAGAGGTTTTTTTTAAATGTTGAGAATTGTAAGCACTTTCATAAAATATATTACATTATATTATGCTTTCTTTCTTAATCCAGTTTGTAGCTTAAAGTTTCTCTTGCTGATTCAAAATTATTGTTCTAAACAGCACGCTTAGGAGCTTCAAAAAAACCTTACGACAATGGAGTTTATTCTGATTCATAATGCCCGTTGTGCATGGTGGTTTTCAGAAACTGTAAGTCTAAGTAAAGAGTCTTTTCTCTCCCCTGTGGAATAGCTGGTGATTTCAAATTGCTAACCTCCTAGGTAACCGCCCAGCATGTAACTCTCAAGCCAATGCAGTTCTAGTGATTTTTTAGGGCTAAAATAAGTTGTATCATGAAATAGTTATTTCTTTTTCTTTTAGTTCTTTTTTCTTGCAATGAACCTCTAAATTTTCCCTATATAGAACCCAGGCACACTAATTTAACTCTTAGCCCTATTTAACTACACTAAGCTCCTCTCTGGCTTCCAAGTACTGAGTGAGTATTAGTTATGATGTTTCTCAAAAAAATTTGAAAAAGAGATACCAGGAACACTGATAGAAGTTTACATCTTCCAATGTTACATTGCCAATATTGCAAAGTCACAATTTCATTCTATGAAATCTCAGATAAATAAGAAATTACAGTTAAAATTAAGGTACAAAATTATACAATTTTATTATTGAGTAATTTTGAAATACGCTACTTCATATTTATCAAAAATATTAGTAATGCTTTTCTCTGAGTGATAGGATTATAGGAAAATTTTTCAAATTATTTGTAGTTTGCATACCTTGTAATTAATGGCAATTTATCTATTACTTGTGTAAGTTCAAATCATTAAATAAATACTCTATTGACCTAGTAGTATAGGTAGCAGTAGCGGGTGAACAAACTCTCTGAATTTAATTTATCATACTTTCTTTATCATCCATTTAATGACTAACAACTAAGGGAAAATTTTCAAGCACAAATTCAGATATATTGTAATATCTTAGTGTGTCTTAACTTGTGACCAATTGTTATTTTTAAATGTCTTAAAATTTAATTTCATAGGAAAAAATGTTAAAGCATGCAGTAAAACATGTAAAGGTGGAATGAGAATAAAAATGCTATGAAAGTGAATTTTCCTTGGACTCTGCAGTATTTGTGACTGTCAAGATATCAAAATAATAGCACTTCATCCAGAGCAACCTGCATATCCTTGTCATCAAATGACATCAGGTCAGTCAAAATAAACCACACCTCACTGCCTCTTATGCCATATGGAAAATCACTGCTTCACATTAGCTCAATTTGCTCTCACGCTAGAGAATCAAGACTAATCAAAACACCTCTCATACTTAAAAGTATTAATTTTATCCACTTCATATTCTTCTAAAGGAAAAATATCTTTTAAAAAGATTATAAATGACAAAATATACATTATTTTTACTCTTGGATTCCCATTAATTTTTCACTTATGGGAATATAAACCAGTTGCTCATGGCAAAAGATCTACACAAGATCATCAGCTACAAGACACTATTTCGAATGTATGTGTATGTCCATAGCATGGCTGAGTAAAAGTCTCATGACCCGGTATATCCCCTATGTATCTGCAGAGCCCTCTAGACTTAGTCACACACACTCTACTCAGAGTTCTGTGGAGGTCTAATACCAGCTTTGAAAAAAAGAAAAAGAACATCAGGGAAAGTTGCAGTTTGCTTTATCTGAGGTTCTAGCACTTCCTTTGACATATTGATGATATTTCTCAAGGAAGTGTGTGAGGACAAACAAATCCATATGGCATATTCTAAAGGGCTTTAAAAAGTACATGGAAAAATGAAATTGATACAAAATGGAATTTTTCCATGAACCTTTTGAAATCTTTTCACTGTACATGATATGTCAATGAAATATGCCCAATTTTACCTAAGAATAATACCTTTTAGATGTGGATGTATTCAATAGCATAACACAAGTTAATAGCCGTTTAACACACACGATCCACTTATTTTTCACAAAAGAGCCGAGTTAACGCCATAGAGGAGCAACAGTCCTTTCAACCCGGGGTTCCCACCAGCTGCTTGGAAAAGAGGGGAGAGAACCTGAAACTCTATGTACAAATAAACTAAAGGGGGTAAAAAAGCCTAATTGTAAAAAAAAAAAAAAAAAAAATAGCCTGACGAAGGAAAGTAAGACAATTCTCCACAACCTTGGAATAGGCAAAAATTTCTTAGGACACAATAAGCAAGAAAAGCAAAGTGAGACTAATTTGATTTCATTAAAATTTAACACTTTTTAAGGCGCTGATCAGAAAATGAAAGAGCAAATCCCATGGGGAGGAAAAAATTAATTTGAATAACTGCAAGAAATGTGTACTAGAATGTATTAAGCAATATTCCAAATTATTAAAAACAGCCTTATCTTACAATTATACAAAATTATACAAAATGCTTGAATTATTTACAAAATGTTCAATAAATGTTCAATAAATGAATGTTCAATAAATACACAGAATGATGTTCAAAACATTAATCATCAGATGGACAACTAAAATCTAAAATGAGATTAAAAACATGCACCCTGAAGAATAACAATAATTAAAAATAGTAATGACAATAATAAGTTTGGTGAGACTTTGGAGCAACTGGAATCCTTGTACATTGCAGGTGGGTTAAAATCAGTGTCATTATTTTGGAAAATAATTTGGCAAGTGTTCATAAAGCTCAGCATAAACCTTATCATAAAACCCAGCAACATTACTCTTAGATATTTATCTGAAAGAGATGAAAACACATGCTCACATATGACTTACAGGAGAATATTCATAACAGCTTTAATCACAATAGCCCCAAATTGCAAGCAAGCTAAATGTGCATCAATAGGAAACTTAGTAAACAAGTTGTACTTACTCAAGTGAAATATTATTCAGACATGAAAGGTAATTAATTACATATATATGCAAATGCATGAATGAACTCCACAACCATGCTGAAGAAAATAAGTCAAATATAAAAACTATACACTATGATTCCATTTGTATGCAGTTGAAGCTAAAACTATTATGACATACTGTGATAGAAGCAGATTTGCTGTTACTTGGATTGAAGTTGTGTGGAGTGAGATTGACTGCAAAAAGACAAAACAGAATATTTTTAAGTGATGAAAATAAGACTGAGCCCCGGTGGTGTAGTGGTTGTGCGCAGGACTGCGGCCCACTGGGATGGAGGTTCAATTCCAGCAGCGGCTCCACAGGAGCAAAGGCTGGGCCTCCTACTCCCACTACCAGAGGGCAGTGATGCCCCTCAAAAAAACACACAAAAAAGTGATGACAATATTCTATATCTTGATGTAATGGGTTAAGTGAATGCATAAATTTGTCAGAGCTCATCAAAATTCACACGTAAAATGTGTATATTTTATTACATGTAGAATTAATGTAAATATTACTGATTTTTTTACTGCTTAGATTTGAAAAATAATATCTGAGCAAGCTTCTTTATTTCAATTTCTTAGCTTCAATTACTTATGTTGGGTTGAAAAATCAAAGGAAAATTTCCCAGCATAACAACTTTCACCTTTTGGCAGCCATTGGAGTTTTCATCTTGTTCCTTCAATAATTGCTATCACTTTTGTAATTACTTTAGGAGCCCTGGGAGTACAGTGGGTTTACCCATTGAGCTGCTCACTGCAAGGCCAGCAGTTTGAAACCACCAGCCAGTCCTAATGAGAAAAGTGAGGCTTTATATTCCAATAAAGATTTATAGTAAGCATCGACTTGATGGCATTAAATTTTTTACATATGAATCTGTTAAACTCATATTTACTCTAAACTAAATATATTTGACAAATCACTGTCCTTTCATGTCCCTCTTCATTCACGGAAACATTCACAGAAACAAAAAGTCACATGGAGCAAGGTCAGGTGAGTAAAGTTTGTGTCTGAGGGAGGGGGAGGCCAAGAAAGGCATACTGCTTTTGGCAAAAACTGGCACAATGAGATGGTAGCCTGAACAGGTGCTTTGTCATGACAGAACCAATTCCCCATCGGACACAAAGCAGACCTTTTCTGTCACACACTGTTATGCTATCTTTTCAGAATCTCTAAATAGAAAGTTTGACTGACAGTCTGATCTGGTGGAATGAATTCCAAATGTCCTACAAGTTGATATTTTCATCTGTTCAGGAATTTGACTGATGTCCAAACAAAGTTTGTCATCAGTCAACATTTCACCTTTTGGGAAATAAGAAAACCAAGTGTATACTTGAATTTGTCCCATAGTGCTGTCCTTGTTAGCTGTTTTCAAGATCACAACAGTTTCTGTGGGATCTTTCTGGTGCAGGAAACAAAATTTCACAGCCACATGCTGTGATTGGTGAACACAAAAATTAATTAATTAATTAGTTTCAACTGAAACTGCTTTTACAAAAAAAAAAATTCATTGTGACCAGAGAGAACCTTTCCACGCAACCCTCCTGGGTGCACTAACTCCGAGCGAGTGGCTAAATGCTCACCAAGCAGGAAAAATGCACATTATGAAAAGTCCGCCCAGCAGAGCTTTTTCTCGTTTTTGTGGGGGATTTTGGCAGGTGGGTGGGCTACTCCCTCATCTACAACTCTACCATTATCTGAAATGTAGTTGGATGTTCTAAAAGGAGAGTAAGGTATGCCCCAAAGAAACTCAGCCTGTTGCCTTGAAGGCAGTAGCCCAGAGGACTTTGGTCACAAGCCTAGGGTACACTCAGAACCTTATGAATCAGGAAATTTGCATTTGAAAAAACTTGCAGAACCACTCAAAACTTCTGAGAGAGACAGAGATGTGCATTTTTATGGAAAGATTTTCAGAAAACAAAAAAAAAGCCCATCAGATTTGCTTTGTGAATTTTCAAAAAGGCAGTTTGATATAGAATATTTTGAGACAAGAGAAGTTATTCCCCATCTGCACAACCCCCTTCCAGGGATAGAAAATAAACATTGAAGTGAGTGATGCAAGGAACATTAAAGACTGGTGAAGAAGTTTCAAAACCAAAGACCGCCAAATTTTTGGAGAAGTGTTGGAGTTGGTATATTGAAACAAGGAAGCTGAATGGATCAGTCTTGGTTTAAGAAAGGAATGTCTGAAATCAGCATTATGAAGATAACAGTGTTTGGGGAATTTCGTGGGAGTGGATAGCTGAAGAAAATGAGAGTTGAAGAGGTCAAGAAGAAGAGAAGTCCAGTGATGATTATCTAGGTTCCTGTGAAAGTTGACACTGTTTATAGCTAGGAGTCACGGCCTGGATGACTCTGGGGAGGAGCAATGTGGTGGTTGATTGAACAGCGTATGCGGATGGGACTGCCAGGAGGTTGGTCTGGAAGGCTATGGCTTCAGTAGGAGTCAGTGATTAATAGAATGCAAGGAATAGAAATAGAAAATACCCAGGATGACATGAGCTTTATATCTGGTGAAATGAGGATTATGACAATGGTCAAGGGTGATCATTTAGGGTGAAAACCAGAGATATTCAGATTTCTACCTTCTTGTCAATTCACCCCACCTACTTCTCCCATTTTCAATATAAAAGAGGTTAAAATGGGAAGAGCTGGTGGGTTTCATTTCAAAATATAGCTATATCTCTGGAAAGGAATTAGGAATGAAAATAGATGTCTGGAACTTAATCATGAGTCCAACCACTTCCTCTTTTCATTTAAGAAAAGAACCCTGAGCACAGATAATCGGGTATGATCTGGTATCCTGGACTTTAATCAGGCATTTCGAAAAAGAGGTCTGAGCACATGGTTTAAGCTAGGAGGCAGCTCAGTGGACTAAGCCTTTCAGGAAGAAGGAAAGGAAAGAGGGAAAGGAGAAAGGAAGAATGGAGCAAGGGAAGATTGGGACGGAAGGGACAGACAAGAGAAAAGAAGAAGGGAACAGGAAGAAATTAGAGAAGCAGGCTTTTGGAGAGGAAGATTTTGACAAAATAATAAAAAAAAATTATCTAAGAAGGAAAAAAAAGAGGTTCATTTGAAAAGCATAGAAAAAGAGAAAATTAGATCAGTTTTTTAAGCAGATGGTATAATTTCAACAGATGGCAGAGAGAACACAAAACTTCTATTTTTCTTTTGTCTTATTTATCAAAGAATCCCTAAAACTGAAAATGGTTAAACAAATAGGAGAATGAGGTGTTAGAAGGGTGGAAGTTATTCAGTGATCAAATGTATTTGGCCACATTGCATATGAACGATCAGTGATCAAATTGGAAATCAATTGTAACATAGTTGAGATTATTATACTGCCATAAAATAAACCATGTATTAGCAGATGTTTAAAGGTATGTTTCTAAGTAATTAGAATCTTGGATTAATAAAAGTCAAAAATCATGAACAGTTCAATAAGATTAAGTATCAATTGTTGTGCGGTGAAGACAGAACTTTTCCACAATTATTATACTCCAAATATTAGGCAAACTGTTTACCAGCATGTGTTATGGAAGTTAGCTATACCCTCTGTAGATTCAGTTACTTAAGGCTTTTGTGTTGTCTCACTACAGAGCTAACCCCCCTGCTGTTAGGATGATGGTTCCCTTCCTTTGAAGTCTGTGGGAGGAGTCACATGCTGATGTTAATAATATCTAGCCTGACCTGTTTAGCCACATCCAGGAGTCTGGGGTCTAGTCTGCTCACTTGGGACCCTGATAGCTCCCTTCTCTATAATGTGAGCACTAGGCACAACCCCTTCCTGTGACGTATGTCCTTAGCTGTAATTGGGGGCCTGGCTTGGCTCCAGAGGATATATAAGGATGGGACATAAGATAGAGGTGCTCTTTCTCAGCCTGCCTCCCCCGAGCCTGCTTCATACCAGCCTGCCTCTATCCAGGCTGCCCCACGTGGACTATCTAGCAAGGCTGAGGTGAGCATGTATCATGAAAAGATATATATATGTAACTTGTCATTCTCTTTTCTCTCTCTCTCATAATCTCTATATTGATGTTATAATAAATATAAATATCACTACTCAACTGCTTATTGAACCCTTGCTGTGAGTATATCAGGGGCCTGATCACTCCCTGATAAATTGTACTTGTAAACAAAATTCTGAGAATAAAGATATAGTTAGTTCTGATATCCTCATCACCGGAAAAGAAGATGATTAAAGAAGGATTTATACAGAGGGTGGTAGTTATAATTAAGTAAAGTCCGGAGACAAATTCTGGATCAAAAATGCTTGCTAGAAATTTTTAGGAATGCTGGTGGTGTAGTGGTTGTGATCAGGCTACTAACTGCAAGATCCACAATTCCAAACCAGCGGGAGAAAGACTCTCTACTCCCTAAAAGAGTTACAGTCTTGAAAACCCACAGGGCGATTCCACCTTGGCCTATAGGGCCACCATGAGTTGACATTGGTTGATGGCAGCGAGTTTGAATATTTGGATACTGAACCCTTTTGGGCTTGGGACTGCTCTGCAGGAATGCTCACAACTAATATAAATAAATAGACCCGATCAGCTCCTGTAGGCCTGCCTGTTCTAAGATCACACTTTCTTTCCTGGGGGCTTCTGCAAACAGAGCAGGCCTCTGGGCATAATGGTTTTGCATTGGGTTGCCAGCCAAATGATCCGCAGTTCGAAACCACCAACTTGAGACCTTTTGCTCCCATAAAGCGCTACAGTGTCGGAAGCTGGCTGGGCAGTTCCACTCTGCCTTACACAGTTCCGTATGCGTCAGGAATGAAGTCAGTGACAATAAGCTGCTTTGGGTTTATTGTGAATGGGTTTATGCTGCTGCCACAGTGACAAGGTTGTTGTGCTTGTTTCCTCAGCTCACCACTGAAATAAGACCGAACCCGTCTAGAGAGCTGATGTAAATCTTACAGGACTAACACTGAATCCTAAAATATTTTGCAAAGATGAACTCTTGTTTTCTCATTTAAAAAGGTTCTTAGAACAAGTCATTTCAATAAATTCCAAACTCACTAAGTCTAGTGAATTCTGTCTCATAGTGAGCTATAAGGACAGGGTAGAACTGCCCTGTGTGTTTGGGAGCGTACAAATCTTTACAAGATCAGGAAAACCTCATCTTTGCCCTGAGGAGGAACTGGAAGTTTCAAACTGCTAAACTTTTGGTTAACAACATAGCTCATAATCTACTACTTGTGATCCAAACCTCTTCTCAGGTATTTAGCCCAGATTAATCATACCCCCAATACCTTGCAGGAAAAATGGCTATCTATATTTTAAGTATAGTCAAGTATACAAAGTCAGAGAAAAACACCGACAAACTTATTTTGAAACTACTTTTACGTGACCATGAAGGACCTTGGACAATTGTCAAAATGTTCATTTTTAACTCTCAACCAATTGACCATTCTTTTCCTTGAAACTCTTTGCTTTCTTTACTTATTGCAGAGCTAACACTCCTCATTCTACAACTTTGTTGTTTTCTTCTGCTACGTCTTCTTTTTTCTTTTATTTTTAATCATTTTATTGAGGACTCATGCAACTCATATCACAATCAATACATCAATAGAAGCAGGCATGTTTGTACACATGTCATCCTCATTCTTTGCCCTCATTTACTTACTATTAAGCCCTTGAAATCAGCTCTCCCCCCTCCCCTTTCCACCCACCCTCAGGACTCCCTGATAAAGTGTGCATTGCTATTATTTTCATCTCTCACATTGACGGCT
>PVJH01031407.1:0-23782 GCA_004026705.1 Nesogale talazaci
GGTGAATCCCAGCGAGACTGAATCCTGACGCCTTCCCTTGTTTTCTCCATTTATCCTGATGTTGACTCTTGGTCTAGTTGTGAGGATTATGGTCTTCTTTACTTTGAGTTGTAATCCACACTGAAACTACAGACTTTGATCTTTGTCGGCAAGTGCTCCAAGCCCTCCCCCCTCGGTGAGCACGTTGGCGTCATCTTCAGGCAGCAGGGGGTTCATGTGCCTCTCTCCACTCCCTATGCTGCACTCTTCTTCCAGCTGTAATCCAGCTTCTCAGACATGTGCTCAGCGGACAGACTGACCTCCCCTTGGGTGGGTGCAGTGGTTACCTGTGGGGCCAAGCTCTGCATGGCTGCCAGGTCTAAAGCACCAGCATCTCTGCACGAGAAAGGCTGCCTTTCCTACTCCTGTCCACAGTGACCATCTCAGAAACCCACAAGGGTTGCTCTGAACCCACACCAACTGATGCCTGCCATCCTTGACCCTTCATCAGTGAGGGCTTCAAGTCCCCTCACTGTCAGGGAGCAACACTGCTGTCATCTGCATACCACGGGTTGTTAATGAGCTTTCCTCCAATCTTGGTGCCACGCTCTTCCTTCTTCATATAATCCAGCTTCTCCAGAAGGGGTCTCAACTCATGTCAAAGGCACCTACACGTCTGCACATTAAATGCATTGTGCTGCACACTCATGAACTGGCTTTGAAAGCAAGAGTCCCCACGACTCACCACACACACAGACACACAGACACAGACACACACACACCAGTATCTCCTTGTAAGCTCAGGTTCTGTGATGCTGTGGGGTGTCCTGCAGCTCTGGAGGTATCCTTGCTCTATGGGTCGGGAATGGGGCCTCACTCCATAAATTCTCATCCCAGGCAGCCTCCAGCGGGACACCAACCTGTGTTTGCCCTCCAGCCTGTTCTGGCAGAGATGCCAGGGGCCTGCTTCCCAGTCTCCACATGTCTCTGTGTGGGTCGAAAGTGTTCACGTTTGTGGAAGTCCGTTCATCAGGTGGTGTTTCCACCGAAGCAGGAAAACGGACACTTTGTGGGCCCCAGCCCTGTGTACCTGCGATTGTCAGTATCGTGGGTGCTTCATCTCAGAGCTTGCTCAGGTGGGCTTAGTGGAAAGCATTTGAACGTTAAATGCATAGGAAAAGACTATAAAAGATGCCTTTCACCCAAGAGGGGGTGCCCTGTGTAGGTGTGAGTCAGTGAGGTCAGAAAGAGGACTGCCCCGTGATTGTCTGTAAGGAGAGGCAGTGGAGCAATTCCCACATGGCGTCTTCTCCCCCAAGGGTGATCCTCTTCATTCCTGTGCATCTCGGTCAGGCAGTCCCCCTGAGTTGGAGGGGAATCCATGACTGAAGTGAGGGGAATCTCTGTGTGTGTTTGTGTGTGTGTGTGTGTGTGTGTGTCTCTCTCACACACACAGTGTAAAATGTAAATGAGTGGACAGAGCTGACTGTCTGAGATTAGATCTGCACGGACAAGGACAGCCTCCCGATTGAAGGTCAAGTGGAGGTGGAATCCAGTTAGACATAGTGTTAGTCTGTGTACTAGTTCATGGAGACACTCGTGTATAAGGAAGAACTTTATATACAAGAACAACTGTACATTAAGAAAACACCCCAGGCCAGTCCAGATCAAGTCCATAAGTTCAGTATTAACCCATATGTCAGCTACCATCTATACAGCCCTCACAAAACACATGCAATGATGTTGAATGCAGGATGATCACCGGCCAGTGGGTAGAAGGTCTTTGGAACCAGTGATGGTGTAAGCATCTCAGCTTGGCAGGGGTCTCCACAGGTTTCTCCAGCACCTGGGGCTGCATCAGAGTGGGTCCATGTGACTTCTCCAGCTCCCACAGTGTCACCTCATGTGCCTTGTCAGTACAGCTTCTCCAAGGGAGTGAGGAGAGTGTGTCTTCCACCTCCAAGAGGGAAATCCCAGAGAATTCCAAGAATCTTCAGGGGAAGGTCACACAGAGGCCTCATTGGTTATATCTTAAGTCAGACCAGACTCCACCCTGTTCACTTGTTACCTCACAGATTAATGCCAGTGATGTAACTACCACAAACATGGAATTATGGCCAAACAAGCCACATGTCACAGATATGGCGTGCCCACCTAGACATTCTGGGGGCTGTCAGGTGCCAACAAGTCGGCCCTGACCCCTGGTGACCCCGGATACTGCCCGGTCTACACCATCCTCACAGTGGTTCCTGTGCCTGAGCCAGTGTGGCAGCCCAGGGCTCGGGCCTTTTTGTGGAGGCCCTTGCTCCTTCTCGCTGGCCCTCCACTTTACTGAGCTGATGTCCCCTTCCAGATCGGGTCCCGCCACGCAGCCCTCTGAGGAGCTCTCCGTCTGGGGCCCAGCGAACTCCTGGTGCCTGTGGCGATCACGCACAGCACTCATGGGGCCAGGTGGTTTGAAATGGTGGGGCTTCAGTACTGGGGGACCCCACCCCATGGTGACCCCCACACAGTGAGTCACTCTCTCAGGCCCTTGACTGCCCTCCTGGGAGCAAGTGACCAGGGAGTGCATTATCTCATCCACAGGGGTCTTGGCTCAGCAAACAACCTGGCCTTTCTTCCTTATCCTAGTCTGGAAGCTTTGCTGAGGTCTGTCCACCATGACTGACCCTACTTGTGCTGGACACATGGGTGGCCATGCACAGTCCCAGCAGTGCATGTGGGCAGGTGAGTGGTGGGGTGCTAAAGTGAGCATGTTCTCACTTTAAGCCACCCCCAGCCTCCCCCAAGATCCAGAGGGCGTGACCTTTCTAATAGCAGGCTACTCAACTTGGACCTCAGAGAGTGGAAAGATGGACACCAAGGCAAGGGTGGGCTGCCTCAGATCTTACCCTTGAACCCAACTGGGTGGGAGGCCCTGGGTATATAGACTTCGTGACATCTGGATGTTTGCAGAGCTATTTCATGATGAATCCACAGTCACCAGGTCCGCACAACGCCCAGTGAACCTGCAGGATAGAAGCGGGCAGGGGCCTGTTGATCTCTGCGAAGGCAGACTGCCTTGTCTTCCTCTTCAGGGTGGCAGCTGGGTTTGAGCCCCTAGCCTTTCAGCTAACTACCTGATGCCTAACCTGCTGTACCACTAGGACTTTAGTCACGACCCAAACTGAAACCAAGCTCATTGTCAACTCAGTGACCCTGTGGGTTTCTGAAACATGAGCTGTGTATGGGTGCAGAAAGGCCAGTCTCTCCCCCTGAGTTGCTGGTGAATCCGCCCCTCTGGATGTCCTGAGAAGGGGCCTGGTGGGCTGAGGCAGAGACTCTGGGCTGCTCTCCACATGATCAAGGTGGCTGTGTGCTCCGGGACGTTGCTGGTCTCGGGAAGCCAGAGAGACTGTGCTTAGCTGGCGGCCAGGCGGCAGAATTGACCTGACAACAGTGCTCTCTGCTTTCAGTCAGGATCCCTCTGACGTCAGCAGTGAGAGCCCTCGTTCCATGTCCTCTTCTGAATCCAGCTTGGGTTTCAAGTTGTGTTTGCCTCCAAGTGCTGTGGACTTCGTTCAAGTAATGTCTTTAATCATTTCCGTCCAGAAACAAAACCGAAGAAGAAAACAAAAAGAGCTTTTAAATGTGAATAAGCCAATGGGTGACATTTGAATACACATTTCCCTGGAGTCTGTTCACTTGGCATTTTGTCCCTCATGGATGGTTTTCTCCTCTTTCTGGGAACCCATTAATAAGTCATCAGTCTCTCCTGTACTTCCCAGAATCGCCCCCGAGAAGGCTGCCAGCCTTGCGGCTGAGAGAAATGACCTCTCCTCTCTTCACAGCCATGTCCTTTTATTTTATCCTGTTTGAATTCTCTTTCCTGACATTTCTGAGGGGTGCTCTTTGTTTAGACAGACTGTGTTTGCCAGCTATTCATAAAGGATTGGACCCGCCATACTCTTCCCCTCCAAAAAATGAAGCTATACGGAGTGGGCAGATCTTATTGCTTTAACAAGAACCAACACCTGCCAGCTGAATGTTCATGAATGCCATTTCACAAGCACCCCCATTCCCTTGCAGCCCCCCAGTAACCCAGGGTTGGAGGTGAGTTATAAAAGCAGCAGGTGAGATGGGCAAGCAGTGCTCCTGGAGCCTTCAAAGAAGCGAAACCAGAGACCCTGAATGTCTCTGTAAACAGGAGAGAGATTTGCGTGTAGAAAGAGCACGTGGGTCAAATGTAAGCTGGAGGCTTCTCCTCACTCCTAAGGCTGCAGAAGTCAGAAGACAGGAGGCTCAGAGAGGCAACAGGAGGGCTCCCAGGCTGGTGGACACAGATCTGAATGCATCCAAGGTCTGGCCAGTGAGCCCCTGGCCAGCTCCTGGGGTTGGCAGGTGGTATGCCAGGAGGCCCACGCACCAGGTGCAGGCTCGGCTGGTCTCCACAGCCTGTTGCTCGCTCTGTTATACCCTGAATGGAACCTCCTTCAAAGGGACCAAGGCTGTAATCAATCTGACCAAGGCCAGATGAAGGAGGCCCATTCATCCCACAATGGCCTGGCTGCTCCACATTAGTCCCACAGTGAGAGAATGCTGGCCCAGCCACATTGGCATAAAATCCAGCCATCAGTGGCCACACGGCACCTCCCAAAGGGGCAGGTGAAACTGGACAGACTCTCACTACGCTCTTCAAAGACAGGTAGGCCTTTAAAAGACTGCTCCTTAGATGGGTTAAATGTACAGTTATAAACAAAGTCCGAAGCAAAACAACCAAACAAGGCCATTGCCATCGCGTCAATGTGGAACAGGGCTGAGCTGCCTGTCAAACAGTCCCTGTTTGATGCTTAGAATCATAGGTGGGATGGAGTTTCTTGGCAGGTGTGTTCACAGCTGTGTCTATCTTGTCAGGGGCTTTCAACAGTCACAGAGGAACTTGTTTTCTTTAGATTCCCTTTCTCCACACTGTCAGAAGCCTCCTGTGTATCAAGAGCAGCAGGGTGACTTTATCTGCCTGAGGGAGGCCTTGTTGGCATCTCCGGCTATCAAGCCACCCTGACCTGCAGGGGCAGCAGATATACAAACTACCCAATCTGTTCCATCTCTGTGATCTTGGGCAGATCTGAGACCACCCCTGTGCCCCCTGACCTGAGGGTCCAGATCAGATGGAGATCGCCAGATCTTTCCTCCTGGTCTATCTGGAAGCACTTCTGAAAGATGTTCACTGTGAGTGACCCTGCCTGGGGGTTGGTCACACCCAGAGCTTCCAGCACCACTTCCACAAGCAAGCCCCACACCCGACCTGCTGACAGACAGGTGGTCGAGGTGGTGACAGAAGGCAGCTGGTTCCTGTAGGGTGATTTAAAAGCTAGGATGAGGAACAGTGCTCCAAAGCTTTTCTGGGAACATGTCCCGTGGGGGGAGGGTGGTGTGGTTGTGAGCGGGGCTGCCAACAGTGTGAAACCACCAGCAGCTCCCTGGGACAAAGGCAAGGCTTTCCGCTCCAGTAAAGAGTGAGCGTCTCAGAAACTCATGAGGGCAGCTCAGCCCTGTTCCACATTGACGCGATGGCAATGGCCTTGTTTGGTTGTTTTGCTTCGGACTTTGTTTATAACTGTACATTTAACCCATCTAAGGAGCCCTGGTGGAGTAACCATTATGAATTATACTTCTAATGGCAAGGGGAGCAGTTCCAAACCACCAGCTGCTCCACAGGGAAAGGTGAGCCTCTACCTCCCTGAAGAGTGATGGTCCCCGAAACCTAGGAGAGCAGCTCCCACTGTCTGGTGGGGCTGCTGTGAGTCAGAATTGAGTGGGTGGCACTGAGTTTGGTGTTTGGAAGAGAGAACAGGAAGACTGCTGCTCCTGATCGGAGTCCAGTCAATGACAGTGGGTTTAAGCCTCTCCATCAGGAGTCCTGGTGGAACTGTTCAAATCCACCAGTCAATCCACAGGAGAAAGCAAGGCCGTCTCTCCCTTAGTGATGTACCATCTCAAAAACCCCATGTGGGGAGGCTGTGGGCTGGCTATGGTCCATGATCAGGGTAGCTGTCCCCACAAGCCCACACGTGACCACGTCTTTGCACCCTCACCAACCTTTCCCAGCTTGTGCATTCAATAAGCGTTTACTGGTTGAGTGGATGACCCTGGACCTGGAGCTTACAATGGCTCAGAGAAACCCCCTCTGACTCTGAGGATAAATACCTTCCAGAAAGAGGAAGACCCTTGATGAGATGGACGGACACAGGGACTGTGACCATGGCTCAAACAGAACAAGGACCATCAGGAAGAGGGAGCAGGGCTGGTGGACTGGCTCTGCTGCACATGGTTTGCTGAGGGTCAGCTGAGGGTATCTTCAGTGATTATGCTCCGTGGACCATCTTTACCAAATTGCACTACTTTTATATCATTGCTAAAAAATAAATAAATAAGCTCCACTTTATTATAATGAATCATAAGCTGAAGGAATATACCAGACATTTTTACATGCATTGCCTTTGAAATACCACTAGAGTTGTTCAGATATTAAGAAACATGAAGCCTGTCTATGAGAAAGAAGGAATTTCAATGGAGTAGTATATTCTTGCACCAACTTCACACCCACTGCTCAGCAGCCCACTCACAGCGAGCTCACAGGAAGCGGGGGAGGCTCCGTGGGATCGCACAATTGTATGTCTTGATCAGCAGACAGCCAAAGTTCTCCCACTGAGACCTGGGGGTGCTGGCTTTGTGTCACCCGGGCTGGGCCAGGAGTCTAAGTGGTTTGATGAGCTCTTGTCATTGGTCTCTGTCCTCATACACTTGCTAGGTGCCACTGGGTTCGTTCTGATGCACAGCATTCCAGTGCACAGCAGAGGGGACATCATTCATCCCCACACCATCCTCACAGGTTCCTGTGCTTCCGCCCATTGCCAAGCCAATGTGTCCTTCAAGGTCTTCCTCTTTTTCTTTGCCAAGCAGGATTTCCTTCCAGGGACTGGCCTCTCCTGACGACATATCCCAAGTATCTGAAGAGACAAAGCCATGCTTTTCTCTAAAGAAGCACTCTGGTCATCCCAGACAAAGTGCTGTGTCCTTTCAGCAGTCTGCAGCAGCACATTTACTATTATACCTCACCATCAGCATTCAAATGAATCGCTTCTGTGGGCTTCCTAATGCAATGTCCAACCTATGCCTGCAGATGAGACAATGGGAAATACCCTGGCTTGGGTCAGGCGCACTGTTGCCGTCCTTGTCTCTGCTTTTCAATACTCTAAAGAGGTCTTGTGCAGCAGATTTACCCAGCATAACTCCTCTTCTGATCCCTCAAGTGCTGCTTCCATTGACCTTGATTGTGGATCCAAGCAAGAAAAAAGAATCCTTGACAACTTCCATCTTTTCTCCATTTATCATCATGTTACCTATTACTCCAGTTCTGAGGATTTTGGTTTTCTTTATATTGAGTTACAATCCACACTGAAGGCTGCAATACTTGGAAAACAAGGTAATATCATCTACGTATCACTATGTTTATGTCTTCCTCCAATCCTAAAGCCACAGTCTTCTTCATTGAATCCACCTTCTCTGATGATTTGCCTAGCATGCAGATTGAACAAATATGGTGAGAGGGTACAACCCTGACTCACTCCTTTCCTGATTTCAAACTGTGTAGTAGTCCCTTCTTCTGTTTGCATTACCTCCCTCTTGATGTGTGAACAAGTTCCACATGAGTGCAATCAGGTGGTCTGGAATTCCCATCCTCCTCAAGGTTATTCATAGTTTATCATGACCCACACAGTCGAGTATCTTGCCTACTCAGTGAAACGCAAGTCAGCATCTTTCTGGTATTCTCTGCCTTCAGGCAAGGTTCATCTGACAGTAGCAGTGATAGCCCTTGTGTCGAGACCTCTTCTAAATCTGTCCTGAACTTTGGGCAGTTGCCTGTCAATGTACTTCTGCAACCATTGTTGGATGATGTTAAGCAAAATTTTACTTGGATGGGTTATCAATGATATTGTTCTATAGTTTGAGCATTCTATTGGGTCGCCTTTCTTTGAAATGGGCACAAAGATGAATCTCTTCCAGTCTGTCGGCCATGTAACTGTCCTCCAAATTTCCTGGCAGAGAGGAGTGAGTGTTGCTGAATTGTTTCAGTTGGCGTTCTCTCAATCTCTGAAGCTGGTTTGGGACGAGCGCTTTCAGTGCAGCGCGAGTCTCTTCTTTCAGCACCATGGTTCTTGCTCATACGCCACCTCCCCAGACTGTGCATCCCGTTTCGCCCATAGAATCTTTCAATATTGCAGCTTGAAACTTGAGTTTTTTTCTTGAGTTCTTCCAACTTAAGATACGCTGAGTATGTTCTTCCCTTTTGATTTTCTAATTGTAGTTCTTTACACATTTCATTAAAATATTTGGCTTTATCTTTTTAGGGTGACCTTTGAAATTTTGTATTCAGTCCTTTGACTTCATCCTTTCTCCCATTTACTTTAAGAGCAAGTTTCAGACAGTCTTTTGACATTCATGATGAACTTTTCTTTCTGGTCTTTAATGACTGCTTTCTTCGTGAATGATGATCTGGATGTCCTCCCACAGATCACTGGGTCTCCTGTCATTAATGTTCAAGGCTTCAAATCTGTTCTCAAAATTCAGGTGGGATAGACTCATGTTAGAGTAACCAGCTTCTAACATGTCGTCATGGGTTCAATAGGTGCAATTATGCACTGAGAGCTAAAGGTTATAATAACGCCATAGAATATATAAGAGAGAGAAGTTATGGAGTCAGCCACATTTCATGGCAACATGCTCACTTTAGCCGCTCTTGGTGGTCCACGTGGAGCAAGAGAGAGACAATTATTACTAACCAAAGTCTTTTCATATCTTTTCTTGGGATTTACAAGGCCCCTAACTACAGACAAGAGCATATGTCACAGGAAAGTAATACAATGATGGGAGGGATGATCTAGGGATATACACATAATATGAAAGGGAGGTATTGGAGTCCCCATGTGACAAGGAGGGTGGACCCCAGACTAGTGGATGTGACGGAACAGGTTTGACTAGTTCTCTGGCTTGACATAGAGATCATTAACAATAGTGTGTGAACTACACCTATCAGGACCAGACTGATGCTTAACAGGCTTCAGGGAGAATGTATTAGTCCAGATAGACTAGAGAAACAAATTCATAGACATGCATATGGATATAAAGGTAAGGTTTATATACAAGAGAAATGGAGCATTGAGAAAGCATCCCAACCCAGTCCAGTTCATTGTCATAAGTCCAATATTAGCCCACATGCCAGGTACCAGTCTATAAAGTCTCCTTCTGACTCATGAAGTCACAGACCACGGGGTGCAGAATCCCGGCGCTGGCAGGGGTCCCCTCATGGCTCCTCATTTCCAGGGCTCAGGGTCCATCAGCAGTATCCAGTGGTGGTAGACGCAGCTCAATGTAGCCAGGGGTCTCCATGTGGCTTCTCCAGCTTCAGAGGTCTGGTTGCATCAGGGTAAGGCTGTGTGGCTTCTCCGACTCCTCCAGCTCTTCGGATGCTGCCATCTTTGTCTTGTCCATAATTCGTCATCTCAGAGACTGACTCCCAACAACTGGGGAGATGGCCTTTTATCTTCATGAGGAAAATATCTCGAGATTTCCCAGGAGAAAGCCATGCCCACACAAATGGCTATCTCCAGATTAACAGGCTAGACTCCACCCCTAGACTTCCAATCATGAAATTGACATCAAGCACATGACCGCCACAGAGAGGCAATCTATTGTGATATAACAGCAGGGAATGGGCCCTGCAGCCAGCTATCTGGCAGACTGGAACCTTTAGGGAGAATATCTCCGAGCTTCTGCCCTCCCACCAAATGTTACAAATAGTTTCAAATATTTGATTAATATCTTGGAGGATATATAATTGTGGAAAAGTCTTATAGTCCTCCAACTTAAGGCCATATTTGGCTCTCATGGACATACGCTAACAGAGTGGATAAAAAACAAAACCACAAGGCACGACTGACCTGGGCTTCATGACAATGGGCCTTGAGTGGGTGGGGAGGTAGACTCTTCTTTTCACCTGTGTGGCCAAGGGAGGTCATATATGATCTCCATATCATTTGCTCACTTGCCTTTCGGATGGGCAACATTGCAATCTCCCCACGCCCATGGGCTCACGGTCCCTCACTCAGTGCCCCTGAGTCAATTCTGACTTATAGCTTCCCACCTGGGCAGCGTAGGCCTGCCTTTCTGGGTTTCCAAGATTGTAGCTCTTTAAGGGACTGAAAAGTCAGGTATTTCTCCCACGGAGATTTGAACTGCTGACCTTATGCTTAGCAACACAACATGTAACCACTCTGCCACCAGGGCTCTTAGGTTCCTGGTTCACTGGGTTTAAGAGAAAAAAGGGGGCTAGGAAGTAAAGCTTTTGAGCCTTACTCCTTGGTTGCTGTTATCTATAGTGGCTGAAGGAAGGTAAGACTGATTAAAATGCATCTGAGAAGAGAAGAGCTACCCGGGGGACCAGCCAGACTGGTCAAGCAAGATGGCTGCCAGAGCCCAGGGCCATGTGCCTGTCCATGGGATTGTCTGATGGGGAAGAGGGGGCTGAGCTTGATTGTCTTAAAAGCATTATGTGCTTAGGGCTAACTATGTGTTTAGAGTTGTGCTTTAAGATTATTTGTTTGGGATTATGCATTTAGGGCTATGTGTTTAGGAAGGTGTGTTTAAGGTATTGTTTTAAAGTTTTGTGTTTGTACCCAAAGTTTTTGGGTTTAGGGTTGCGCTTTAAGGTTATATGTTTAGGACTGCATATCCAGGGTTATGTTGTAAGGTTATGTGTTTAAGGTTATGTATTTAGTTATCTGTGCTGTGAACTTCAGCTTGCCTGCCATGTGTTGTAAAGCAGACATAAATAAATGTGGGAAGGAAATGAACATTGGGAATTATGATGAAAGAGCTCACTAGTCCACCATTATCCTGTAGCTGATTGGAGTTTGCTAAAAGGTTGTGGGGTGGGAGGGGGGTAATTATAAAAGGGGAAATCAATCTGTTATCTCCCTTATTTTCAAACCAAACAAGTATTTATAATTGTGAGATACTATTCACAGCAGCACAGTTTCACCTAACTTAATAACAAGAGTAAACAGTCCTGTTGCACCACAGGTGGTGAGTTGATCTGCTGACCACAGGGTTCAAACCCCCCACCCACCCCCAACACACACACAACTTCTCCATGGAAGAGAGATGCAGGAGAAGTCTTGTGCCATTAAGATGAACAATCTTTGAAACCCAAAGGAAAAGTTCTGATCCACCGTGTAACATCACTACAGGTCAGTAGGTTTGGGTTTGATAATGAGATCCCTCTTCAATCCCAGATTCCATCTTTGGACCATAAATATGCCCACCGGAGGGCTGGCCCCAGCCCTACCCCTCCCTCCCATATCTCACAGAATCCATAGTCCACAGAACTCCCTGGAGAGGGGGGCTTCCTGGAAATTGATGTTCAAGGTCCAGTATACTTCCCTGCCAATCCAGGGTGGTCTGAGGAGTGGGATTAGAGTCCTGGTCAGGACTTGGCAAACTAAGGAAACAGATGACACTCATCATGTAGAGGGCATATATTTGAAGTTTGTGCACTGCTTTTAAAATGTTTGTGCAAATCTAGTTTGTCTGAATAGGTTGATAATTGCAATTGCATCAATGCTGAGCGACCCTACAGAACAGAGAGGTGTTACCGAGTTGCTTCTGTTATTTTCTATTAAATTGAGAGTCATTGTCTCTTGCTATGAAATGTCCTCTTGAAGGGTAAGCCTTAGGAAATTACCTTCTGTACTGAGTCCTCCCCTTTCTAATGGGGTCAGATGCCCATCTTGGAATAGCTCCAGTCCAAACAACTGTTACACAGACTATGTGTCAGTGCCAAATAGAATTCACTAAAACTACCTGTCACAAATGGATTGTGTCCCCTCCTGCCAACCAAACAACAAACAAACAGAGACATAGGTGCCCACTTGGTTAGGCCATGGCTGTGGAATGTGGCAGTTCTGTGATGCTGTGAGGGAGTGGGATGCCACACGCCTACCCCAGCCAAAGCCCTGACCTGACACCAGCGCAGTTCCCTGGGGTGTCGCCTGCACCACCCTTCATCCTACCAGAGATAAGAGGAGGAAGAAGCCAGCAGAGAGAGAGACACACATGGCCACCCTCCGGAAAGAAGAGACGGGAGCAGAGTCTGTCCCTAGATCGCAGGCTCCCGGCTGGGAACCTACTCGGCCCAGAGGCAGAGGGATGCCAAGACACACGGAGGCAGGGGGTCCATTCTGAAAGGACCAGAGTCAACAGAAAAGGACGGCCCCTGAAGCTGGCCCTGAAAGAGGTTCTCCCACCTTCTGAAGCTATGCATAAGGGTTTCTGAGGCTGCTTCCATGAAAACACTGTCAGCCACCGAAGACCTCGCATGTGGAAGACCCTGGTCACAGACAGTGCCCGGGGGTGGACTGAGGAGGAGCTGCTCTCTCGGAGTGAGTCGGCCATGGTGAGTCTGGTAAATCATGCAGGAGTGGAGCCTTCAGAATCCTAATTTGCCACCAATGGGGCAGAACTGAGGTAAGGAAAAACAGCTATAGAAACCTAATAATCAGATGCTATGAAGTATGAATCTAGGAAAATTGGAAGCCATCAAAAATGAAATGGATCACATAAAGATTGATATCCTAGGCATTGGTGAGCTGGAATAGACTGGTACTAGCCATTTTGAATCAGAAAATCATATGGTCTACTATGTAGGAAATGACACAATCAAGAGCAAAGGTATTGCATTCATAATCAAAAAAGGACATTTCAAGATCTATCTTGAATACAATCAGTGATTTTATCTGTCCACCTTCAAGAAAATCTAAGCAATATCATTGTCATTCAAGGTCATGCACCAAACACAAAAACTAGTGATAAAGAATTCTACCAACATCTTCAGTCTGAAATTGATCAAACATGCTATCAAGATACATTGATAATTACTGGTGATTGGAATGAGAAAGTTGGAAACAAAGAAGAAGGAACGGTAGTTTAAAAATATTGTCTTAGTGATAGAAATGAAGCTAGAGGTCACACGACAGAAATTTGCAAGACCAGCAACGTGTTCATCACAAAAACCTTTTTCAATGATATGAAAGGCTTCTCCAGATAAAATACTCATAAAGCAAACAGACTGCCTCTGTGGGCAGAAATGACAGAGAAGGTGGGCATCAGCAGCCAAGACCAGGCCAGGGCTGACCGTGGCACAGACATCAGTTGCTCCTATGTAAGTTCAGGTTGGAACCAGAGAAAATGAACACAAGTCCACAGGAGCCAAAATACGACCTTGAGTCTATCCCACCTGAATTTCCAGAACATCTCCAGAACTGATTGGACATCTTGGACACTCATGATAGGCTGTGCAGGGACATCAATAACATTGTTCTTTCAGAAAGCAAAAGGCAACCCCAGCTTCAAAGATCAAAGACCAATGTCCTTAGGGGAAGAGACTCTCTCCCTTTAAATCTGAGCTGGTCAGTGCTAGTGTACAAAGCCTCACAAGCACCCCCAGGGAGCAGAAGTATGGTATGGTAGGTCGGGTCATTGTGGGCAGAGCAGAAGGTTCAAGAACTGCCCCTGGGTTTCTGAGACAACCTCACCTTTCTCCTGCAGAGGGACTGTGGGTTTGAACTGCTGACCCTGGGTCTAGCAACCCAGCACTTAACTCACTGTGGCCCTGGGGCTCGTCAGTCAAAAGCAGTTCATAGGAGGAAGAATCCTGTGCTGGGTGTATGTTAGACAAAAGGAGACTGGCCCGATTTGGATTTTGCCTGGAGACTGGTAGAGATAAAATGACCCACATTTATTCAGCTTGGCCCCTTTCTCTGACACACCAGCATTGTAAATCTGTCACTGAGTCAGAGTGAGTGTGACAGGGACAGAGGGGAAAGGCAATCCACTAAGGGATGCACATGGTAGATGGAGGCAGATGTGATGCAAAGGGCAGTCATTGTAACTACTCCTCCCCCCCCTCCCCATGCATGTCCCTCAGCCTGGACTTTCTGTGTCAGCAGCCCAGACGTGTCTGTGAGCCTGGGTTGTAAGTCAGTCTGAGACACTGACTAATGTGACGGAGAGCAAACATGCATATCATGACGCTTGCCTGGCTTTTCTCCAGGCCTCTGTGTGGTCCAGATGGGCTCATCTCACAACTGCCAACAGGGCCCTGTGTCTCGGTGGCTGCCTGGCTGCCGGGGCTCTGCATTTAGAGGGTGCAGGCAGGCTTCCAGATGTCCTGAGCACCCTGCTACCCTTGGAGGAGTGGCTGGGAAGTCTTGGCACAGCCTAGTGGAGGAGAGGGGTGAACGGCTGGAAGCTGGAGGATGGGTAGGTAGAAGTGGAACCGCTGGAGTCAAGACCAGTCAGACTTGGGGCCCAAAGAGAGCCTGACCTGTGATCAGGACCTGAGGTTTGGGGGCAGGCCTGGCAGGGGCCTGGTCAAGCTTAGGGACAGTGACCCCTGCTGGACCTCAGGAAGGGCTGGTTCCTATGCGATTGGGCATAAATGTCCTGACTTCTTCTGTAAGGGACTCAGGTGGTACTGAGGGTGGAGCACTGTGCTGGCAGTTCAAATCCACCTGCAACATCCGGGCACATAAAGACTTAGTCTCAGGGCACACACAAAGTGGTTCTACTCTGCCCAGGTGGCCTCCTGTGACATGGAATCACCCAGATGCAGCATCTCGGTCGGTAGTAGTGATCTGCAGTAACGGTCTGCAGGCCGAGTCTGAACTGCTCTGAAGACTACCCAGCCTTCCCACTGTGGGGCCCAGCCCCTGACCTAACCCGGCTCAGATAGCAGGCAAATCAAAGGGGTTTCCAGAGAACAGGAAACATTAGGGAAGCAAGAGCAGCCCCACCCACCTAGAGTGAGGGTCCTGATTCCAGAGACCTTCAGAATCTGGGTTCTTGGCTCTCTGTCAGCTGCTATTTCTGGGTTTGCCTGCAGGCAGTGGAAGGGAGCAGGGGGACTGGAGGTAGGGACTGCTTCTTGAGCTGGGGATAAAGCAAAGGCTTTAGAAGCATCTACAGGAGATTGCAGAGAGGCTTCTGTGGGGGGGAGGGCATCAGGCCTCTGGAGAGGGACTGGGGACTTTGGGGAGGAGGGAGCCACAGGCAGTGAGTTCCTGGTTGTAGGCATGAGGGTTCCAGGACTGGGAGCTGGAGGCTGGGGGCTATGGGACAAGGGGCCCAGAGCTGGGGGCTGGGTATCATGGGGAGAGGGGCTCAGGGCTGCGGGCTTTCCCTTTGATGAGAGGGCGCCAGGGTCTGCCATGCCCCATTCTGTCCCAGCACCCATCCACCAGCCCCAGGAGCAGGGGACTTGCCCTTGTGGGGGCAGCTGGCTGCTGTAGGTCATGGTGCTGGGTGGAGTGGAGGGGCAGGGCACAGTGGACTGCCACAGTGGCTGCAACCTTGGGCTCAAGCTTGAGCGTGACCATGTGGCTGGCACAGGGCCAGGCAGTGTTTCTAATCGTCTGTGTGCCGGCGCTGTGTTGGAGCTGATACCTGATAACAAGTCCCCCGAGAGCATACTCGCGGTGAGGGTCCCTGGTCGTGCACTGGTAAAGCGCTTAAGTGATCAGTGAAAGTCCAGGAGTTCAAAGCTATTATCTGCTACTGGGGAAATGGGTAGCAGTCTGCTCCCAAGAAGACTTACCTCCACAGGACAGGTCTACCGCGTGGGACTGCCCTGCAGTGAGGGTCTGTCTGTTTCTGTGCTTTGTGTGTTTGGACTCAGGAGGGCCTGAACAGGCTGAGGGTGAGGGATCCCAGGAGGTGTGAGGGAAAGACCCACTGCTCTTGTTCCCCAAGAAATCAGCCACTGAGTGGCCTCTGCAGCAGCTACGCTCCACTGAAGGCAGCTGGAAGCTTGGGCATGAGTGAGCCAGAGGAGGCAGCTGGGCAAGGTTGCCAGTTCAAGCCCCAGCAGCTCCGTGGGAGAATGACGAGACTGTCTGCCTGGATATCTGTCACCTGGGGTTGCTGGATGCAGTGTAACCTCCCTTCTGTCTGGGTGACGGGGCTGCTCTGTTCCTGGGCCCCTTGTCCTCTGGGACCAGCAGTCTGGCTGATGTTCTTGGCTGGCAATGACCCGTGCACACATGCGTGGCCCCAAGCACCCAGGGCCTCCCACCATGTCCCAGGAGCCAGGAGAGGCCGGGAAGACCTGGGAGTGGAGGGGGGGTGATGTCTGGCAGCAAAGTGGAGGCAGGGGTGGAGGGAGCATACTGCAGCGAGAGAGCAAGTCCCCTGCCCTGGCTGCCGACCAGTGGACCCAGCTCCCAGTCCCAGACCACGGGACTTTTCGTTTCCAGGGGTTGGTTAGCAGGCCTTTCTTCCTAGTCTGTCTTAGTCTGGAACTGTGCCCAGGTGACCCTGCTGGTAGTGAAGTAGCTTTCACCCCTCTGCTGTCCCCAGGGAGGTTGGCGGGTGCAGTGGGCAACCCTGAAGGAGGTGGGGTCCCAGCTGCGTGAAGCTCTGGACACTGACCTGCTCTCTGCCCCCAGATCCTGGCTAACGTGATCATCTTCATCTGCGGAAACCTGGCGGGCGCCTACCACAAGCACCTGATGGAGCTGGCTCTGCGGCAGACCTACCAGGACACCTGCAACTGCATCAAGTCCCGCATCAAACTGGAGTTCGAGAAGCACCAGCAGGTAGTCAGCGTGCCCCAGCTACTCCCGGTCAATGCCGTGCTGGGCCCTTCCTGCTGATGGTGGCACCCACCATCAGGGGGCAGCAGGAAGGGGCTGCCCATGCCATGCTGATGGCAGGGGGAGTGGCACAAACAAATCTGCCCTTTGGTGCTTTTCCAAGTCACACCCACCAGGAGTGCATGTCTGGAGGCTAGGGTCTCCGCTCACCCCACACCCACCAAGAGCACGTGGATGGGGACTGGGGCTCCCTCAGGCTCCATATCAGCCAGAATCATGTGGCCGGGGGCTGCAACCTCCCTAGACCATACACCCCCAGAAGTACATGACTGGGGACTGGGGCCACACACCCCCAGGAGCATGTACCTGGGGACTGGGGCCACACACCCCAGGCCCCACGCCCCCTAGGAACATGTGGCTGGGGACTGAAGCCCCCCAGACCCCACACCTCCAGGAGCATGTGGCTAGGGTCCCAGAGCTGCACAGGAACCTCACCTGAGTGGTGGTCTATTTCTGTCTCTGCCTGACAGGTGACCTATCTCCCCTGCCCAGCACAGTGCCCCTGCCCTTGTGCAGGACCAGGTGGGCAGTGGAAGCTGGGCCTAGCAGGGGCAGGTCTCTGAGGTGGTGAGGTGGAAGCACACATCGGCGAGATGTGGACATGGAACTGAAATATTCAGAAATGCTAGAGATGAGCCCTGACTGGGGTGGGGGGGGGAGGGGGAGGGGGTAAGCGCGGGGCATAGTGTCACTCATCGGGAGGGTCAGCAGGGCAGGCAGCTGTGCTTTGATGGGAAAGCCACATTCAACCAGGACCCACAGAGACCTGTTTCTCTGCAGGGTGGCAGCTGTGTGAGCCATCTGGTGCCACCATGACAGGATTCCACCTGGGGGTATTCAAGACACTTCCTCTTACCCTTCCTGGACTGGAAGTCTAAAAGCCCAAATTGGGGACACCAGCTCATGGTCTCTCTCTTCTCTCTCTCTCTCTCTCTCTCTCTCTCTATCTCTATCTCTGTCAGAAACCTCATGTCTCTTTTCACTATCTGTGGGCCGGCATCCCTTGATGACCTCTCTGTGTATTGGCTTCCATCTTCCCTGGGTCTAGGTGGTTCCCAGCACAGGGGCCAGGGCCATAAGGTCACTCTCTGCTCTCAGCAATTCTTTCGTGGTGGTGGTAGGTCCCACTCTCTGCTGGCTTCTCTCTCTCTCTCTCTCATAAAAGAAGGGTGACTCAGGGCACACTGTGGACCGTGCCCCTGTCACTGGCTCAGGGCTGTAACCTGCCCGGAGTAAGGAGCCTGCCTCCCATCATAGCTCCTGAACATCAGATCACATCTGATGTGGAGGTGCCTATGTTTTCACTTACCTACAGGCCATGGAGAACCACGGCCCCACCAGAAGACACTTGGTGGGGGGAGGGGGGGAGGGCAGTGGGGGGCAGTGGAGAGGCACCGTCTGGTCCGGGCCGGCACACTCCTTGTCAGAATCCCTCTCTTGGTCTCGGTCAGTGTGGTAGGTCATCTGGACTCAGGCTGCTGTCTGCACGTTGGGCACGGCACCCACTCCCTTGCCAGCAGGTGTGACATAGTGTCTGTGTGATGTGGCCACCGCTCCTCAGGCAGGGGCCAGGTCACTGCTATCTCCAGTGCCCGCAGGGCCCCCAGGATGGACAGGCATCAGTGGGACTTCCATCCTGGGACATAGGAAGAGCAAAGAGGCTGTCCACCTCTGAGGGATGAACCCCGAAAACCATGGACACCAACAGAACACTGTGTGCCGCGACACAGGTGTGCCCTTTGGCTTGGCAGCCTCTCAAAGCATAAGAAGCGGGGGGGGGGGGGTGACAACCAGGAGACCCTCAGCATGACGGGTGCACATGGCGACTGTCACGGTGGTGCAAACACAACTGTGGTGAAAAGGATGCAGGCCCAGGACGGGCTTCGTGGCTGGGTTAAGGGCCTCTATGAGTTGGCGTGGACTCAGCGACCCTGTGCGCGGGAGTGATGGGAGAAACAATCCAGTGACAGCCGTCCAGGTGTGAGCACGAGCTCCATGTCAGAGAGCGTTCAGCCCCATCCAACTCACGTCCATAGGTCTGATGCTGGTCCACAAACCGCTCTTCAAACGCACGCAGCTACAGGCCACAGATGTAGGAAGCTCACCGGCAGTGAGTGCAGTCATGTGGAAACATGGTGGGAAGCCAGCAGCTCTCAGGGTGGCCCCTGAGTCCCAGCAGGCAGGAAGGCGGGGTCGCAGAGAGGAGGAAGTGCTCAGAGTCCTCCTTTTGAGAAGGCCATGCCCCCAAAGAGATAGAAACAGACTGTGACCCAATTTTCAGGTCTGACTCCACCCCCAACATAAAAACATCTAACCTGCACAGGTGCCTAATGGTAACTCTGGATTATTGAGCGTCAGCGTGCCTTACATAGTTTCATAACTCATGTTACAGTGTGGTGGTAGATGCAAAACACAGCCCGTGGCATTTGGACCTTGTGCTTTGGTTTCTGTGTGGAGCTAGGAGTAGCACACACGTCTTTGCTGGAAAGGGGTCATTCGTTCACCGGGTTAGCAGGTCATCATAGATCAAACCCCAGGCACCACCATGAAGAAGGAGCCAGTTGTCTGTGAGGGTCTGTCACCCAGCATGCATGTCCTCAGATGCCTCTTGGCCCTTATGATTTAGGTCTTAAGTTCTAGTAAATTCCATAGTTTCTACAAGCAGAATTCAGGGTTCCTGGCTGGACCCTCAGCTACATGCTGTGTGGGGTGTGTGTTCTTGTTGTCCCACCTCCACAAACAGAAGACACTGGATAAGCTTGGTTCTGAGAGTCACTGGGATTCTCTTCTCCATTACCTCCAGAGTCAGCTTCCAAGCAGGAACAAGGTTGCAGGGACTGGAATTCCGAGTAGACTAGTCATATGGCATCTTATTTATAGTAATGACTTTGACAGAAGTTGTAAGTCCAACTGCTGGCGTCACCAACACTTCATAATTCTCTGAAGACTTTGGATGACACCCCTGGGCTCCCACACTGCGGTCCTGCGCAACCAGCCCAGCATGTTTGGTGGCTGTGGGGGGCTCTGGGAGTCATCACAGAGGTGTTGTATTAACTGGAAAGGATAGAGTGATGTCTTATGAAATTTGAGTAGGGCACTGTGAACTCCATGACTGCTGAGGGTGGATCTGCTCTGACTCACAGTGACTTACACACACTCCCTACACACACTCCCACACAGGCCTCTTCCACACTGTCTTCATGACCCTGGAGGGTGGGGGGGTGGGGGTGGAGGTTCAGCTTGCAGGCTGATGTTAGCCCACCCCAACCAGAGTGTCCTTATTTGTGCTACGTGTCTCTTTCTGGAAGGGGTGGAATATAACCTATCAATCAGGCCATAGCCAGTGAGGCCTCTGTGTGGGTATGGTCTTCTCCTGAGGATTCTGGGAACTCCTGTTTTTTCTCCTTGGAGGTGGGAGACTCTGTCTCTGTGAGACATTGCAGCTGATAAGACATATGGAACTACTCTAGTGCCCTGAGCTGGAGGAGCTACGTGGAGATGCTGCCAGTGCTGAGATGCTTACAGCACCACTTGATCCACAAGACTTCCCACCCACTGGCCTTTGATCTTCTTGTATTTAACATCATTGCATGTGGTTTGTGAGCCTGAAAAGGACTATATAGATGGGTATCAGACATATGGGCTAATATCGGACTTAAGGACTTGATCTGGACTGGGCTGAGATGTCTTCTCAATATTCAATTGCTCTTGTATATAAAGCTCTTTCTTATACACATGTGCGTGTCTATGCATTTGCTTCTCTAGTCTACTCAGTCTAGCACATCCATTCACCAGGAAGTGAATGTTCTTCCTGATGATGTGTCCAGAGGAAGTCACGTCTCAGCAAATGTAGTAAGTGTCTGTGAACCCCCTCTTCTAAGGAGTCAATGCCAACTCAGCGACCCAATAGGGACCAGCATATAGTTAAATAGGGCTGAAGCATCTGCTGGACTAAGGGCAACAGATAAAGAAAGGCCAGTGGCCATGTGTGAGGTTTTTCTAGGGGGAGACAGATTTGAGGCATGGCACTGGAGGGCCACAAGCCAAATCCAGCTTCTCCAATCAGGGCATTCCAGGTGTTCCGATCACCAGCACACATAGTGACACACTACCTCACAGCCAGCTGAGGTGACAGCTATAGAGCTGCCTCCCTTGTGGCAACCCCCATGTACACATCTCTGGAGATGGTCATGGAGATGACCCAGGGCTGTCTCCCATGAAGCCTCCAATGGATTCAAACTGGCAACCTTTCGGTGAGTCATCCAGCTCTGACTGGCCACCCTGCTGTTCTTGAGAGGCTGCTCAGTGGTCACTCCCTGGTTTGGGACTGTCATCTCAGTTCTCTGAGGAGCCCTGGTGGCACCGTGGTTACGCATTGGGCTGCTGACTGCAGGGTCAGCAGTTTGAGACCACCAGATGCCCACGAGAGCCGAGGCTGTCTATTCCCGGCAAGAATGAGAGTCTGGGAAACCAAAAGGCAACTCTACCTTGTCCTGTGGCATAGACCCTCTGGCCGTGAGTTTGGTTTTGTTTTTGAGTCTGAGTTCTCTGGGGTTACTGGGGCAGGAGGGTCACACCTCTGGACCTAGCCTATAGGGATGCAGTCGCTCACAGTTTAGGAGACCAGAAGTCCAAATGCCCAGTGCCATTGTGGGAGTGGGGAGCTGGACTTCCTTTCTCTTTGGCTCCCAGTTTAGAGAGAGGACTCCAGGTTCCATTCAGCATCTCTGGGCCAGCATTCCCAGGACCTCCACTAGTCTTGCTTTAGTCTTCCTCACGCTCTAGGAGGCTCTGAGCACAGAGACCCTGAGTCCAAAGAACAGACAACACTCCAGCTCTCGTTTCTTGATTGCTCTCTCTCTCTCTCCCCCCCACCACCCCCCCTCCTCTTTCTCTGCCATTAGCAGGCAGAAGGGATGCCGGTCACACTGCACAGACTCCTAGCCCTCCCACCAAGAGTGGGGCCCCAAAAAGGTTTCTCACATCCTCCTCTGAGCAGGGCTAGCTCTAAGCACGGGTGTGGTGCCCACCCTGGTCTAAGCCTGTCACTTGCCACCGAGGTCTCCTCACATCAGATCAGGGCTGGTCCCTTCAGGTGACTCGATAAGGGCTGGTTGTGGCATTGCAGCCCACTGAGAACCACGGCTCAGCCGAGGGAGCGCATGTTTTCAGAGGCCACAGTTTAGTCCATGGCAACCAAGGGGTAGCTGGGGCCTTTCTGCTCTCAGCCACCCTTGGTCCTCCGGTGCCACGAACCCCAGGCTGCGTAATTAAGGGGCCGGGGTGCTGCTCGTGTCTCAGAACTGCCCAACGTCGCATGCGTTTTCGGATGTGTACATGAGATGAATTCATAGAAGCCATGAAAAGAGCTGTTTGAATAAGGTGGCTGTTTGGACCTGGTTCTTTGGCTGGGATCCGCGCTGGCAGAAAGCCCAAGTCCTGCTGCTGCCCGGAAAGTGAGCTGCACAATGGGGCTTGTGTCTTGTTTGCTGATGAGGGCAGGGAGGGGAGGCACTGCCGTGTGGTGTCCCTGTGAGCTGTGACTCCACCTGGCCCCCATCCTGCCATGAGGTCACTGTTGCTGGAGCCCTGTGGGGACAACAGAGGCTCTTCCTCAGCCCGAGGGGCAGTGGGCCTCTCCCTGGAGGGTCGGAGGAGGGTCAGGCCCAGAGTGGGACAGGCTAACTCATCCTCACTGCCTCCAAGGGGTGAGGGGCAGGGGTAAGGCTGAGAGGGCAGGAAATGAGCCCCCTGGACTTGTGACTCCTCTGGGGGTCACCTGGTACTGGCAGGTGGGAAGCAGGGCCACAGCACGTCCCCCACTGACATAGCACTATGCCTGGTCACTGCCTGACTCAGGGCTGGAGGTAAGGACGATGGGTCACTGCCATCCTGCTTATGTCCTCTGGTGGTCATGTGCTTATGTCAGTTTCATGATTGACATGTAGGGGTGGAGTCTAGCCTGTTAATCTGCAGATAGCCATTGAGCAGCCAATGAGGTCTCTGTATGGACATGGCTTTCTCCTGAGACTTCTGGGAAATCTTGTGGTATTTCTCTCGTGGAGATGAGAGGCCATCTTTCCAGTTGTTAGGAGTCAGTCTCTGAGACAACAAATTATGGACAAGACAAGATGGCAGCATCCAAGAAGCTGGAGGAACTGGAGAAGCCTTACCCTGATGCAACCAGACTTCTGACGTGGAGAAGCCACGTGGAGACCTCTACCACCACTGGATGCTGTTGATGGACCCTGAGCCCTGGAAGCGAGCAGTCATGCGGAGACCTCTGCCAGCGTGAGTCAGAAGGAGACTTTATAGATGGCATATGGGCTACTATTGGACTTATGACTTTGAACTGGACTGGGTTGGGATGCTTTCTCAATGTTCCATTTCTCTTATATATAAACCTTACCCTTATATCCATATGTGTGTCTATGAATTTGTTTCTCCTAGTTTACCCAGACTAACACATCCTCTTATTCCATTGGCCCTTAATCATGATTGAATGACCTTCTCAGACCCTCATGCCATTGTCGCCATCATCTCTTTGATCAGATTTGCAGCCTCCTCTCCTCTTACTGCTGCCTGTTCTCCATTCCTTGGGGTGGGCTTCTTCATTGCTGTGTGCCTGAGGTGCACCCCTGGGGAGCAGCACACTGAGAACCCGGTGGTCTGTGTCCTTATCTTTGGGTCATTCTTTATGCTCATAGAGTCCAGTCCAAGAGCCTTCCTGGGCGAGGAGACAGGAATACACACTGTCAATCAGCAGCTGACCATCCTGTGGGCATCTTGTGCTTGCTCAGAAATGGGTCTTTGTGATGAGCCTGGAGGGCCCTGGGTGACAGTGCTGGCATGGAGGGGGGGGAGGGCAGGCAGACAGTGCCACCCTGCAGGGCCCAGGTGCTGCCATGGGGCTGGAAGCTAAGCCCTGAGGACATCAAATACCAGCAGGGGCACTCATGGTGAGCAAGCTTCAGTAGAACCTTCAAACCGGACAAGCTTGGAAGAAGGCGCTCTGCTTCCAAAATTTAGCCCATTAATCCCTGGTGGGCCATAGT
>PVJH01031408.1:0-23784 GCA_004026705.1 Nesogale talazaci
TTTTTTTAGAGCTCCATTCCTTGCATTGTCGGATAGTTAGCACATCGGGTCTTGACCAGCTAAATGACACCACCACTCTCTCCTTTAAGTTAGGATAAACAAAGCATCTTTATGCATTGTCAAATATTGCCAGGGGGTCAAGTGCAAAGACTTCTAGGGTGAGGAGTACTGCTGTTGAGCAAAGAAGGAACTAAAACAGAAGCAAAAAGATTAAATTCCACATCATCTTAAGTCCTGCCATAAGAGCCCCATCATTACATAGAAAGATAATGTTGCTGTTGTTGTTGCTGTTGATGATGATGATGATGATGTTGTCAAGGTGCAGCGGAGACAGTTCCAATTCACAGAGACCATATGTACAATAGAATGAAGCTGGTCTTGCTCCATCTTCATGATCATGACTTTGCTTGAATACATTATTGAAGCACTGTGTCAATCATCTCATTGAAGATCTTCCTCTTTCTGTTGACCCTCCACCAAGCATGATCTCTTCCCCACGTGACTGATACATGAGCTACAGTTTTGCTATCCTTGCTTTGAAGGAGACATTTTGCTACAGTTTTCCAAGGCAGATTTGTTTGTTTTGCTGGCAATTAATGATATATTTACTAATCTTCATGAACACGATATTATGAATGCATCAATTTTTTTGTCAGTCTTCCTCATTCGTTGTTCAGCTTTCACGTGCATATGAGGTGACTGGAAATACTTGGGTCGGGCACACCTTTCTCCTCCAGATGACATCTCTTGCTCTTTATCATTGAAGAGGTCTTTTGCAGGAGGGTTTCCCAGTGCCATGCATTGTTTGATTTCTTGACTGCAGGATATGAATCCAAGCAAATGCAATCTTGACAAGTTCATTTTTTCTCCATTTATCGTGACTTTTTTTTAATGGCCTGGGTTGTGAAGATGTTTTCTTTATGCTGAGGGGTGACCCATACTGAACGCCATAGCCTGATCTTTATGAGTAAATATTTCAGGCCCTCTTTGCTTGCCGTAAGAAAAGTTGCATCCTCTGTATATCACGGATTGTTAAAGAGGAGTACCATCAGATCAAAAAGTAATGCAAAGATACTGCTTAGAGACATAGAGTCTAATCCTGATTCTAACCCTCAATGAAATGTTAGACTGCATAACCCTGAGATTGCTCATCATAAATAGGAAGCCAGTCAGCTCTATTAGTCCAAGAAGTTTAGACAAGTGAGAAAGCATCATGTGCAAGTGCTTTATAAATAAGAAAATATGCTAAAATTCTAAGGGAATTAACATTGCTTGAATGCCAGCTATGTACCAAGCAATTTAATATTCCATTTACTTCTCACAACTCTCAGAGGTGAAGGCATTTCCCCTGATTTTATAGAGTAGAAAGCAAAGGTCCATAGGAAAAAATGTGCCCATGGTTACTTCACTGGTAATTGCTCTTGTTTTGAAAACGTAAAACTCAGTAGTGCATTCTTTTGTAGCATTATTCACTTTTTCCTATGTTCTTGCTGTTGCTGATAGGTGCCTCCCACCCAGTTGTGACACAGAGTGGCCAGTTGTTCTTGTGTTTGAGCCAAATGTGGCAGCCAGTGTAATAATCAAACACTTTGAGGGCCCTCCTCATTTCTGCTGCCCCTCTATTTTTCCAAGTACAATGCCCTTTTCTGAGATAGGTCTTTCCTGATAACATGTCCAAAGTACATGAGACGGAGTCTTACCATCCTTGTGTCCACGGAGCATTCTGGCTGCACTACTTCTTTCAGCAACCCATGATACTTTCATTATTCTTTGCTAACATGTAGTTCAAATCCATTGTTTCTTCTTCAGTCTCCCTTATTCAATGTTTAACTTTCATCCTGCATAGGAGGTCACTGAAAACACCATGGTTTGAGTCAGGTCCACCCAATGTTTCTCCACACTTTAAAGAGGGTGTTGTGCAGTATATTTAATGCAATGCAATGCATGTTTAAATCTCTTTACTGTTCTTTCCATGAGCAATAACTGTGAAGCCAAGCAAAAAGAAATTCTTGACAGATTTGACCTTTTCTCTTTTTATCCTGGTGTTATCTATTGGTCCAGTTGCTTGGATTTTTGTTTTCTTTACACTACATTTTTCCTATGAATTATTATTATCATTAGAGTTTTAAGTACTGTACTACCAGGGCTGTTTAGCACAGATCTTTGGTACAAAAAGATACACATTTTGCCTCATTACTTTATTTTTTAACTATGTTTAAATGTACATATATTTGCTCAAGCATCTGTTAAATACAGTAAAATTTTAAATGGAGCTGATACATCATGTTCTAAAAGTTTTTATCCAAGACTTAGTTTTTTTCACTAGAGTATATAATATGCACATAAATATAAGTTTTAAAAGTCCTGGTAAATATATTTGTTAACAAACAATTTGCCATTTCAACACTCTTGCACACATTGCTATTAATTTTGTTTTCAATATACATATGCTGATTGTCTCCATTCTGTATGTATATCCCATCATTGATTCTTTTCCCTAGGTATGGCAGCTACATAATCTGGTGTCAACTTGAGACTGTTAAAAGAGAAGAGGTGAAGTTTAGCCTGTCAATCAGGTCACAGGTTGATGACCTCATTTGGAGGTACTAAGGAGATAAATAACTCACCTGAGACTGGACACATACACTCTCTGTGAGACATTCTTTTTGACAAGACACATGGAGTTACACTAAAGCCCTAGAGCTGGAAGAAGCATGTGGAAACGCATGCCAGCACTGAGATGAGTTGCTTCCACCACCACTGGAATCACATGACTTTCCACCCACTGGCCTCTGATCTTCCCACATTCAGTGTCATTGCATGTATTGCATGAGTCTGAAGAGAAATTTATAGGCTGGTACTAAACATATGAGTTAATATTGGATTTATGGACTTGATCTAGGCTGGCCTGACATGTTTACTTAATATACAATTACTCTTTATATAAAGCTCTTTCTTACATATGCGAGTGTCTCTGGATTTTGTTTCTCTAGTCTACCTAGGTTAACACACTGGGATTATACAGTCATTTTTGTAGCATCAAATGAACATTTAATAATGAGCTTATTAAATGCTATAAGCTTCTCTTATGTAATATATGCATGAAAATGGTTTGCTCATATTTGCAAATAATATATTAGGATCCATTTGAAATAGCCTTTTAAAACATAATTGGTAAGTAAAAGATAGACATTGTAATGTTTAAAAGCTACACATATATTGGCAACAATTTTATGTCAATATTCTATGACTGTAAGCAATTTGCAAGTCTTGTAGTCTTAAATCATCTGGGATCCAGGCCTTTCAGAATTCAAATAGTCCCATACTCAGATGTGTCCTTTGAACTTTAGGTCTTTATTACCTTGGTATGCAGAGGTATTGCAGTAAAAATGCACACACACACGGTTCTAACGGCTAATGTTTTGCACACAGCAACAAGAAAGTATCCAAGAATTATGAAACAAATTGGGTAGGCAACATTGAGTGCTTGTTAAACAATGGTGCAATGCTTTTTGTTTGCTTGCTTTTGAGGGGGGTTTTGGTTTGAGTCTTTTGAGATCTAAACAAAGAAGAAAGGAAAGGCATTCCTTCAGCAGAGACAGGTCTAATTTATGGACCTGAACATTCTCACAAACACCTGTTCCTGTGGAAGCTGAACCAGGACCTTGTACATAGGAAGCGATCATTCAGCGTGAGCACCAGTTTCCCATGCCAGTTGTGTGAGACCCTGACCAATGACTTCTTCTCTGAGTGTTTTGCAGGAACACTGTTGTCTGGTTTCACTTATGAACGAATAGTATTGAAACAATAAAGCAGGTGCTTCGTCTATGATTTTAATGATGACTACTTGGTCTTCTGGGTATACTAGGATTGATAACATTGGATAACTCTCCTGTCCCCTCCAAGTCTTTCCTGTAAATGCCTGAAAGGTCTCCTGATGGCCTTTCGTGAAGTGCTCTACTCTGAGAACAGTGACCAACAGCATCCATGGAGTAAGTGAGATCTGATTCTTGGCAAGACCCTAAATATTAAGGCACTGATCATCAATTAAAAACTCCAAAAACCATCGTGTGCATTCCAACTCCCGGTGAGTGTATAGCAGTGGTTCTTGTCCTTCCTAAGGCCATGACCCTTTCATACAGTTCCTCTTGTTGTGGTGACTCCCGACCATAAAATGATCTTCATTCTTTTTTATAACTCTAATTTTGCTATGGTTATGAATCAGGCCACCGCTGTGAAAGGGTTGCTCAACCCCCAAAGGGGTCTCATCGATTGAGAATTGCTGCTCTGTAGGAATGGATTTATAACTGCCTCTGTGTATTCCTGACATTATAAGAGTGAGTAAGTGTGTTTACAAGAGTAGAAAGCCGCGACTTTCTCTCGTGGAGTGGCTGGTGGATTGAAACTACTAACATTGCGATTAGCAGCTCAATTTTTAATCACTATGCTGCCAGGGCATCAATAGAAAGATGTGAGGAGAGCAGAGACTGTAAAGGTTGAAACTGAGTGAACTTTAAATGAGCACCTCATGGAGGGTAGAGGGTGATGGGGCTTACTACTGTTTGGTGTCCCAAGGATGGAAGATATTGATGTGGATGCAACTTTTTTAAGCTCCTGCCTTGAGAATTAGCATGCTAGACCCACCGCGGTATTAATCTAAGTGAGTGACATGGCATCTGGAATGGAGCTCTATCATCTTTAATTGAGCGTATAAGACTATATAAAAATATATGGTACCTTTGAGCCAAAGCAGTCTGCAATATTTTCATCTGACTCTTCTAACTGCCCAATCTTCAGTATAACAGACCTGCCCCTTCGCCCCTCCCTCTTGTAGACTAGCATGGCATGGTAGCATGAACAATAGTAGACTTTTACATCCGTTTATACCTGTTAACCTCCTGCTAGCATATAAAATTTTTGAAAGCAGTGGCCTGTATTCTTTTGTGCCCCCAATACATTGCCCAGGAGCAATTATGGATGCAAGCATTAATTATTTTAAAGGTTATTTAAAGTATAAAGCTCTACGGAAATGCAAGGTATTATTTCTTTATTTCTACTTTTTCACGCTAGTTGCCAATGACTGCCCTGGCCAAGGCCTTTCATAGATAGTGTGGGAAACTCCTGAAGTGAAAATCCAGCCTTGCAAAACCTGTTTTGTTGTTTTCTATATTAAAAGAACACTTCACCTTTATTTATTTTTTAAGCCAATAATGAAATAAAAGCTCTTTCTCGTGTCCTCAAGTAGAATTCACTGTAGAAGGGACTACGTTCATTTGACATGGATTACTCAAACCCCCACACTGAAGCTGCCTCAGGGATGGAACAGGAAAGCCAGGGAAGGGGGGAGGAGGCATGTAGGCTAAAATAAGTGAGTCTATTCCCACCCCTGACAGGACTACATCCACTCTGGTGCGTTCTGGCCCAGATTTCTCATGAGGCTTTTGTGGCTCAGACTGTAATATAAACAGCTTTTAGGAAAAGCTGCCTTTCAGGTGAATTACGTCTGAATTTATGTGAAGCCAGGAGCTTTGGGCCTTCATCCAGGGAAGGCTGAGCTGAAAGCTATCAGCCTTCTTTGGTTCACCCATCATCAACTAGCCTCTGCCATGCAGCTGATTTTAAACAATCCAGGGAATTTGTACAAGGTCATTTCCCAGGCAAAATGAAAACAGCCAGGTGACTGGCCAGAAGTAAACAGGAGCCATAATTAACAATAGCAGAGTCTTGAAGCATGAAGGCTTGGATTTAATTCAGATAATCACCCAAAGGTTGGAAGACATTTTCAGAACCGTGTGGGGTTCCAAATTTAGACCGCCACTTGGCTAAGAACAAGTTTAATGATGCCTCCTTGGATGGAAGCCAGACTTCTTGTTACAGGATGGCTACAAAGATTGGCAAAGATAGCAAAAAACATAGATAAATTCTAGAACGTAGGATTGAATGGATGCATTGAATCAAAGTTTAGATGGATAGATTGATGGATGCATACATGTGTAGCTGGACAGATGGACAAAAAGACAGATAAGCCAAAACAAGTAAACCATTAAGTTGTGGTTGAGTAATGTCTCATTCAGGACAACCCCCTGTGTATCAGAAAGCTGTGACCCAAAGAGTTTTCAAAGGCTGATTTTGCAGAAGTATGTCACCAGACCTTCCTTCTTCTGAGATGCTTGAACTCCGACAACCAGACTTTTAGTTAGAAGCTGATAATATTAACCATTTGCCTAACATAGGGATAGACTAGAGAGTTCCATGATTCAACTAGACTAGAAGAGGATAGGAGAAATGTTTTGCATTGTTTGGCAAGCAGACATTCCAGAGCACCTCTGTAAATCTAGTTTTTATATCATAAAGAGGAATTTGGATCCCTGGTCATAAAACTTGGCCTTAGAAGGAAAATACTGATTTAACAGCTCACAGACACTGCAGATTCCCAGACGATTGGGTTGCAGTCCCATCATTGACAATGGATCCATTGACTGAACTTTTGGAGTCAGACATTCAGGAGTGAATCAGGCCCTTCCTGGGATGCTAACACAATTACAGTTGAACAGCATATCTCCCAAAGGAGGAATGGGAGCTGCTCAGGACAGGACAGAGGTGCCTGAGACTCCAGTATTTGTGTAAACACTTCCTTGCATGTGCATTTTCTTTTAGTGGAATGAAGCCTTTATAATAATAATAATAATAATGATATTTCATACTTTATAGACTCTTATAATAAATAATATACATTTATAAGTTATCTTTCTTGATCTAGCAATCTTATGGAGCAAGCAAGACTTTTGATGCTATTTGCTTCCTTATTTTCTGGGTTTATTTGTAATTTAAAAAGGCAGAAAATTAGTCCTAATGAATATAAGTACCTTGAGTAGAATTACACATAAATAGGAGTGGTTGGGAACAGACCCCACATCCCTAATCTCAGTTCATCTCTTTATCCGTCAAACTATCCAAGGACCATCAATGCTCAAAGAGGTCCACCGATGGCTGCAATTAGAAATTTGTGCTCTGGAAGTCTGATGTAGGTTCTTGTACATTTTGTTTGTTTATGTTTTACACATAATCCTGATCCAATCATTCCTTTTGATCTGAATCTTAAGGTTCTCAACGAGTTTCTACATCTGATATCGACTAATACAATGGCACAGAATTGCAAGTATGTGTCAAGGTGCACATCTTGTCATCAAATTCAGATTCGCAATCATCTCATATCTATGGAACATGAACTGCATACCATATTTCACAGAGACCTGCTGCTATTTGATATTGCAATGGCCCTGGAATGTATGTAGGTACTATTTTTGCCATTCAACAATTGAGAAACTCTTACACAGTATGATTTAGTAGCTTGCTAATAGCTGTACACCTACTGCATCCTTGCATTGTTAAATCCAAGGGCCAAGTGAATGTAAAGAGCGTTAAGGTTGGGCTGAGCCTGGGTGATGCAGTGGTTGTGTGCGGGACTGCAGGACTTGATTTGGTGGTTCAAATCCAGCAGCTCTCCAGGAGCAAGGCTGGGTCTCCTACTCCCACCAGAGGGCAGTGATGTCCCTCCTCAAAAAAAGTGCTTTAAGTTCTATAAAAATTCAGGGGAAAGTGAGATCACTTCCATTTGAAGCATCAGCAGGTAGGAGAATCATGACGGGAACTGCAAGGGTAGCTCTTAAGAACTTGGGAGTACATGTGATAAAGATTGTTTCAAAAAAAAAAAGATTATGTTTCATTCCCTGCCATTTGTGAGAGGGTGCGACATGCACAGGCTGCTTAAAGGGCTTTTTGTACAAATGAGGTAGAAGTGGCCACTTATGTAGCGCTAGAGAAGCCAGAGACACCAGACTCTTTTACACGAAACATGGCCAAGGAGGAAAAGACCAGGTGAAAGGAAACAGGCAAACATAAGAAAGCACTCAGGCTGAGTTTTAGGAAGGAGGTGAGGAAATGTTCAGGCAGTGAAATTTGAGATGACAGACAGCTGTTGCACTATGTGAGCTCCAGAAGAAGAGAAATACTCAGTATCCTCTGAGAACAGGTAGCCCTTCAGTGCACAGCCTCAGTGAATGGGTTCAATGCTGGCTCCCCTCTTGACGTTCCAGGAAACTATGAGCAAGGTTATTAACCTCTCAACCTGAACTTCATGCTTTGTATGTAAGGAAGAATAATTTTAAAAGAACAGTGATAAAAATTAAATAAAATAACTTCCTCTGAATAATGTGCTCAGCATTTAACCACAAACAGATGTAGGAAATACGGCTATGATGCACTATGGTTGCTAACTGAGAGAACTAGCAATTATCCAAGCTATTCTTTAGTGATTGGATTTGGGCCTCGCAATGTGTTTCATTGTGCTGACGGGACCACAAGAGAGAAGCTAGTTTAATCCTTGAGGATTAAAATTGGAAAAGACATGAAGAAGTTGAGAGAGAAAAGCCACGCCAATAACTCAAGGATACCATGTAGAGGGAACGTCAAGTTCAAGAGTCATAATTCGAGTTTCAGTTCATGAAAAGTTTCTTCTTCATGTTCAATGGCAACCTGGGTGGTATAAATGTTTAACACACACAACTGCTATTTGAAAGAATGAAGGTTCAAATCTACGCAGAGAAGACAGATAAGAAAGGTTTGATGATCTGCTTCTGAAAAACCAGCCCGTAAGGTCCCTGTGGAGCACACAGTGACTCTGACGGCACTTCGTGGTCCTTTTATTTGTGCTCAATAAATAGCAAGAAGCTGATATTGGTAGAGTACAAGGTAGGATGCAGAAGCAAGATTAGATTAGATTCAAAAACCACCAAGATGAAGTGACCCTTTGTGAGACTCAGGAAGAACTTTTTAATGTCATCCTAAGTATAATGAGAAGACCGGGACTAGAGAATTTGAGCATGAGGGTGGCACTTATTTTACATTCAGAAGGCTCGCTGGCACTTTTGCACATAGGCAATGGCAGGAGGAACAGAATGGAAGTAGGGATAGCAAGCAGGAGTCCGTTGAAGTCATTGGGGCACATATGCTGGTACCTTGGATCAAGCTGTAGACAGGAAAGTGAAGAAGGACATGACATTTGAAGTCACTTTGAATGACCAGCTCACAGAATTGCTTGAGGAAATGGCTAGGCAGTACAGAGAAAAAGAAGTAAAGGATGGCAAAGATTTGCACCAGACAAAATAATAAGTATTATAATTAGCCGTGTATATACTCATCCATCTCTACTAAACTGAACAATCATTTCCAGAATTGTTATGTTGTTGTTAGACAGCACTGAGTGGACTATGACCCATAGTGACTTTATGCACAACAGAAGGAAACAATGCACAGTCCTGGACTGCCCTCCACATTGTTCTTATGCCTGAGTCCACTCCTGCATCCACAGGGCCAGTCCCTCTCTCTAAGGGCCTTCCTCCCTCTCCCTGCCCCTTCACTTACCCTAGCATGATGGCCTTCTCCAGGGACTGGTCTCTCCTAACATCCTTACATCCAAAGCGTATATGAGTAAGTCTTTCCCTCCTTGCCTACAAGAAATACTCTGACAGTACTTCTTGCAACACAGATAAATTTGTCCTTTTACCGGTTGGTAGTAATTTCAATATTCTTTGCCAATACCATAGTTCAAGTGCATGAATGAATTCTTCTGTATTTCTCATTCAATGTCCAACTTTCACATATATATGAGACGATTTAAAATGCCATGGCTTGAATCAGGCATACCTTAGTCCTCAAAGTAACATCCTTGCTTTCCAATCCTTTGAAGGGTCTTGTACAGCAAACTTACCTAATGCAACACATCTCTTGCTTTCTTGACTGCTGCTTCTATGAGCATTGATGGTGGACCCAAACAAGACAAAATTCTTGACAACGTCAATCTTTGCTCCATCCACCATGATGGTACCTATGGATCCAGTTATGAGAGTTGGGGTCTTCTTTACACTGAATTGTAATCCATACTGAAGGCTATGATCCTTGATCTTTATCATCAAGTGCTTCAAAGCCTGCTCACTTTCAGCAAGCAAGGTTGTGTCATCTGCACATCACAGGTTGTTAATAAGCCTTCCTCCAATGCTGATGCCATATTCTTCTTCATATAATCCACCTTCTTTGATGACTTGTTCAACATACAGATTGAACAAGTATGGGGAGAGGATACAACCCTGACACACACCTTTCCTGATTTTAAAGCAAGCAGTATTCCTTATTCTGTTCACACAACTTCTTTTTGATCTATAGAAAAGATCTGCATGAGCAAAATGAAGCGTCCCATAATTCCCATTCTTCTCAAAGTGATCCACAGTCTATGATGCTCCACCCAGTTGGAAGTCTTAGCATAGTCATTAAACACAAATGAATATTTTTTCTGATATTTTGAGTCAAGATCTATCTGACAATAGCAATGGTGTCCCTTGCTCCACATCCTCATCTGAATCTGGCCTAAACTTCTGGCAGTTCTCTGTCATATAAACGGTAGCATGCCTCCAGCCCCACCTCCCCCCCAAAAGTAAAAAATCTCCACTAGGTAGAGCTGTAATAGTGCACATTTTTTTCCCGATAGGCGAACATCTAGCAACTTGCTCTGAGTTAGTGTACCCAGTCACGTTGCCTGAGAAGGTTCTCACAGTGAATTTTTTTCATAAAAGTGACTTTAATTGAACCTCATTTTTTTGTGATGGCCAATTTAAGAGAATAGTGTGTAGCTGTGAAAATTTCATTTCCAGTTTGGGGAAAATGCTGGAGAAATGGTTGTGATGTTAAACACAGCTTGCAAGAACAGCGCTATGGGGAAAGCTCACATTGCAAGTGGTTTTCTTGTTTCAAAAAAGGTGAAAAGTTGAGTGATGACAAACCTCATTCTGGACATCCATCAACATCCTGAATGAATTCTATGTCAACAAAATTTGTGCACTTATGCTCGAAGACCTACTATGGATGATTGAAGAGACAGAAAATCTATCTGAACTATCATCGAGTTCAGTTCAACAAAAATATTTTTAAATCGTTTTATTCAGTTCTTATCACAATCCATACATATATCCATTGTGCCAAGCACATTTGTATATCTCTTGCCATCTTCATTCTCAAAACATTTTCTTTCTACTTGAGCCCTTGGTATCAGCTCTTTTTTTCCCTCCCTCTTCCACCCTTCCTCCCTCACAACCCTTTGATAATTGATCAATCATTAATATTTCTCCTGTCTTACACTGTCCAATGTCTTCCTTCCCACTTTTCTGTTGTCCATCCCCTGCAGAGAAGGTTACATGTAGATCACTGTGATCAGTTCCCCATTTCTCCCCCACCTTACCCTTACCCTCCTGATAGCTCCACTCTCATTATTTGTCCTGAGCAATTTATCTGTCCTGGATTCCGTGTTTCCAGCCCTTATTTGTACCAGTGTACATCCTCTGATCTAGCCGATTTGTAAATTAGAATTGGGAACATGATAGTCAGTGGGGAGGGAGAGACATTAAAGACCTAGAGGAAACTTTGTTTCATTTGTGTGGTACTGACCCTGACTGACTCGTTTTCCCACCAATCCTTCTGTCAGGGAATGTTCAGCAGATTTTAACAGATTTGGGAATGAGAAGGATCACTGCGAAACTTGTGCCTTGGGTTCTGACTGACCAGAAAAAACACAGTGTCAAGTAGATACTTGCAGTGCTTTGAAAGAACTGCTCTGAAATGACCCAGACCTTTTTACCCCAAGATCCTTAATGGTGACAAGATATAGTACTATTCTTATGACTCGAATGCAAACATCAATCAAGCCACTTGAAAATGCCATCATCCCTTCACCCCCCAAAAAAGCTAGCTGTGTTAGGGTAGACTAGAGGAACAAATTTCATAGACAGGCATATAGCTATAAGGAAAGGGTTTATATATAAAAGGAATGGAACACTGAGAAAGCATCCCAACCCAGTCCAGTTCAAAGTCTTAAGTCCAATATTAACCCATATGCCTGATACCAGTTTATAATGTCTCCTTCTGACTCACGAAGTCACAGGTCGGTGGGTGCAGAATCCTGGCGCTGACAGGGGTCTCCCCATGGCTCCTCGCTTCCAGGGCTCAGGGTCCATCAACAGCATCCAGTGGTGGCAGAAGCAACTCATTGCTGGCAGAGGTCTCCATGTGGCCACCCCAGCTTTAGAGGTCTGGCTCCATCAGGGCAAAGCTGTGTGGCTTCTCTGGCTCCTCAGATGCTGCCATCTTGCCTTGTCCATGATTCATTCATCATCTCTGAGACTAACTCCCAACAACTGGAGAAGATAGCTTCTCATCTTGACGAGGGAAATATCTCAAGATTTCCCAGACGTCTCAGGAGAAAGCCATGCCTACACAGAGGCTTCATTGGTTACTCAATGGCTATCTCCAGATTAACAGGCTAGACCCCACCCCTACATCTCAATCATGAAATTAACATAAGCACATGACCACCACACTCGTCAAGTGAAATAAGAGATCAGCACAATGCTCACTTGCTTTTCTCATGGGAGGAGGGTTAGTACATTTGGACTTCTTTCCACCAAGTCAGACTGTTAATCAAGCTTACTATTCAGAGGTTCTGAAAATATTGTGCAGTAGTGTGCAACAAAAAAAGGCCGGCTTTGTGGCATATGGGGGACTGATTTTGCCATCATGACCATGCACCAATTCATGCAGCCACCCCAGTGTGCCAAAAACAGCATGCCTCTTTTGTCCCGCACACTTTAGTCACCTGACCTTACTCTGTACAACTTCTTCTTGTTTCTGTGAATGAAGAGGGACAAGAAAGAACAACAATCTTATTACATGGAAGAGATAAAGGAAAAAACAAGGGAGATGTTGTCAGCCATCCAAACAGATGCATTTGAAAAACGTTTCCAAGAATGGAATCACACATTTTAAAAATGCATTGAGTGTAATGGAGAGGATTTTGAAGGTGATAGGTTGTTTTATGTAAAAATTTAAATATATAGATTTGAAAAAATTCCTTTTTTTTTCTGGGTACCCCCTCATATACTGCCACTGCTGCAATCATTGTTGGATGATCATTTACCTTTATAATAAAAGTTTATCTTCCTTAAGCAGTATGCTTTTTTATAGAATTATCTGTGGGGATCAAATTGGCAATGGCAATTTTAAAATTAGATGGAAAATGTGTAAGGCATTGAATTTGAGTCAATGTGGTGGAACAATCTAAGAAGATTGCACAGCTTGAAGAATGTCCCCAGTGTCACTCAGGGTAGATAGAGAAAATTGCGGAAATTGTCCACGATGGTAACTATGAATTGAACTAACTCAATGGCAGTGAGTTTGCAGTTGTTTGGTGCATATTTTCACATACACATAGAAACAACAACTAGTTTTTCTGAGAGAGAGTCAGAACTAGATTAATCTATTAACAAGCAAATACATTTTACATTGATAATGGGCACTGGAGATTTACTTTCTAGAAATTGTTATGACTTCCAATCCCAATAACAGTGAATAAGAATGCCATTTCCCTCACTTCTGTCAATAAAGTAGGTAATGCAGGTTCAAATAAGCCAGTCTGAGAGGTGAAATATAGTGTTTCAGGGTTATTTGCATTTCTCTGACTACCCATATAGTGTGTATATTTTTGCTTATTTTTGTGGGGGACATCACTGCCCTCTGGTGGTCATGGGAGCTATCCAGCCTTGCTCCTGGAGAGCCACTGCTGGATTTGAATGACCAAGCCCGTGGTCCGCGGTCCCGCATTCAACCACTACACCACTGGGGCTCAGACCTATTTTTGCTTTTTATTGACAGCTTCTATCTCCTTTTCTTTTTTCCTTTTTAGTGATTTATTATTCTTACTATTATTATTATTATTGTGAATTAGATGGGGTTACATTCAGAATATCAACTCTGTGTTCAAGTTTGCTACCACTTTATAAATCTATAAAAGTTCTTGTTGTGTGATGAATGGTAACCTTTTTAATATATTTGCATATATTGCCTCTAACATTTCTCTTTGCATGTTACTAAGGAGTGCTAGAGGCATCAGGTAAGCACTGGGCTGCTAACCACAAAGCTCATGGTTCAAACTCAGCAGCTGCTCAACAGAAGAAATATGAGCCTATAAAAATTTTACAGCATCAGAAATCCTACACAGAGTGGGACTTGATTTCATAGCAGTGGATTTTGACTTTGGGTTGATAATTTCAACTAATCTATACTTTGTGCTGGTGGTTGACATTCAGTCTGTTCTGAGGCATGGCAACCCCACATGAGAAGAAGTACTCCTCAGAGTTGTCAAGACTCTCTCTTTCCAAAGAAGATCAGCAGTCATGTCTTTTGGGGCACTCCTAGTTGGGCAGAGTATTCAACCTTTCAGTTAGTAATCTGAAGTTTAACCATTAGCACCATCCAAGGACTGACTTTGCCTTGATTATTTTTTAGAACTTTGTATAATCAAATCTGTTTATTCTTGATAAGCCCCATGATTTATGGGGTTTCTTAAAGTTTGGGGGACAAGAGCATAGTAAAATGATCTATATCATTCCTTTTTTCAAAAGAAATTTTGTTTCCTTTTTTGTTACTATCCTGTTTGGGGATATACTTCATCTTAAATCAAATTGGTAATATTTACAAGGCTACATCCCAAAGCACTGCTATAAGGGTTCACTTCCTACATGCACAAATGTATTACAAACAAAATACTTGTAAACGTGTCTCTGTCATCAGTTGATGACACACACAAGTTCTTTGGTAATAAACTTATCTTAGGCTTTGAAAATCTTTCAAGACCTGCTGGGCGAGTTAAATTTAAGACAGAATGGTCAATCCAGAAGATTATGGAGGTTGACCTGAAATTCTGCTGGGGTGATGAAATATATCTCTCTTGGAGAGAGTACAGACAGAATGTCCCTCACAGGCAAGAAGGGCAAGACTTTGTCTCATTTACTTTGGACATGTTATCAGGAGAGAGCAGTCTCTGGAGAGTGACAGCATGCTGAGGAAAGTGGAGCAGCAGCAAAAGAGGGGGAAGGCCTTAGGCAAGGTGGACTGACATATGAGGCTGCAACAAAGGGCTGGTCTCTAAGAACCACTGAGGAGGGTGCAGTGATTCCTTCTGTCGTGAGTAGGGTCACTATGCGTCCGAACCACCAGGATAACACCAACAAACAGAAAAATTGGGAGGGGGGAGGTAATCCTCATAGATTTTCTCAAAGGACAGAGGATGATCAAGATGCTTATTATGAGACTATTTTAAGAAAATGCATTGAGGAAAAAAAAGGCCAAGGGAACTGTGTCAAGAAGTTTTCTTAAAAAAAAAAAAAAGACATTTTCTTCATCACGACAATATGCTTGCTATTCTTGCTATTCTTCGAGCGTAGCAAAGGCTATCCTACCAGAATTTCATTGGAAAACCTTATGCCAACCACTCCGTGCCTCTGATCTGACCATTTCAGATTGACTTTTTATTCCTAAACTCAGAGAACATTTTAAAAGAACATAATTTGAACTCCTAAAAGATGCCGAATGTGCCACTTTGATACAGTATGAACTACAACAAATAAAAACCTCTAACTGCCATTGAGTCCATGCCGACTCACTGTGACACCGTAGGGTAGAACTGACCCCCCCCCACCTTACCCCCTGTGAATTTCTGAGACCAAAACGTTTAAGGAGAGTAAGAAGCACCAGTGTTTTCTTGTGGAGCCATTGGTGGTTTTGAACTACTGACACTGCAGCTGGCAGCCCAACCAATAACCACAACACCATCAGGGCTCCTCTCTATAAACTAAAGGGCACGTGTTTATGCACGGAAAGGGTAGACCAAGGGAGGTGTTACCTTCTGAAAGAGATAAGCCTACATCGAGCGCATGTCAAGAAAGAGTAGCTTCACATTTTTATATTTTTACTTGTATTAGCTCCCAATGCAATGGTTTGGGAAATCAGTCAATAAGTAATTGTTCCATTTATCTTGAAATAAGATTGTTTTAGTTACCCTCTTGTAAGAAAATCCTTTATCCTTTGCATAAAGTTGTCCTTTTTTCTTTCCTTTTTTTTTCCAATCACCTTGTTTTCTATGAGTATATTCTCTTTGTTTCTCATATCACATACTCACATTTTCACAAATTGCTTTGTAATTTATGTTTGACAGCATCTGGTCTACTTTATTATATGAAAAGACATACCTATTGGATTTATAAATCTATTATGTTGCTTTTATGTTTATAATTTAATAACTTTCAAGACTTTCTTCCTGTTTTCCTCAGTCTATTTTTTCCTTGCTTCTTGCATTTCTCAATTTTGTTCTCCTTCATTCAAAGCAATAAAATTTCCCTGGAGTATAATTTTGTTATACCCATAAGTTTTTATAGGTAATAGCTCATGGTTGGTTATTTTCTAAGTAAGTTATTATTGTAATTCTGAATGTCTCCATCCACCCAAGAAGTATTTAAGGTCATTTTTAATTGGAAATATTTACTAGTAATTTTAAGGTTTCCTATAAATGGTTCTAGAAACATAGCCTATGGCTAGGTCTAGCGAAGTGAGTGTTAGAAGGAAGAAAATACATAGACGGTGTAGATAACTCATATTGAAAAATATATACATTGATCCATGGATTGCAATTCCATGCCACTCTAGCAAATGTTGCCAGAGGCACAGCAGCTCTCCGACAGCATGCATGGAAAAGGTCACTCATGTGCTCTTTGAAAGGATTTATTGAGAAATTCTTGAGAAGCCTTCATGTGTTCATATTTAAAACCTCTACCTGCCTTTGGTTGGGAATCGCTTCTTGATCAGGCAGGGGACACTGAGCATAGATTGATTTGATACTCTAGTGGCCCCTTCTAGTGGCGATTATATCCATCACCAGCCTAGGGTCACTACTCTCAGGGAGAGTGGCGAGGGTGTTCAGGGAAAATGTTGGTGACAACATAAGCAGGATTAAGACTCTCCCAAGGCCTAGTCGCCTGTGATAACTGCTGCCTGCCTATGTCCAGGTAGAAAGTAAAAGGAAAATAGCTGTGGCCCAAGTCCCTGGGGACTACTCTGTGCCTGGCCATGGGATGAGTGAGTGTACACAGATCACCAGATTAGGGGATCCAGTGTGATCTGGAACTAAAGGTTTCCACTGGAGATTGTACCATATTCTTTTTAAAGAGAGTCATCCTGAAAGGCTATTGTTCTACATATATTGCTTTGCCAAGTTCAATGTAAGCAAAATCTAGGGGGCAGCAGGGGGCCTTCTGCCTCTTACATTTTAGACATCATGTCTTTGAATTTCTACTTCAACACATTTCATCTCAGAGTCAATGGTCTGAGGAAGTCCAAAGCCTGTTTCCTAGTTGGGCGTCTTCACCATGTTTCTATAAACTCACAGGGATTTGTAATCTACAGAGATAGTCTTCAACCCTCAGGAAGAAGTATTTCTCCTGGGTGCCCAAGAGATCCTGGCACACCATGTGTCTGTGCTTATTCAGGGATCAAAGGAGAAGTCATAGCATGTCCTTCTGCCAACAGCCTCCCCCCTGCCTCCTGGTGTGTTCTCTTTCTCTCCATTTTCTTCCTTTCTTCTGAACTCCCTTCTTCTGATTTCCTATCTTACCCAGCTCCAAATTCTTTCTCTTGTTTTATATGCAAAGTATATCCCTCCTGTAGAAACCTTGACACCAAATGGCATGCAGGCTTTGAAGGCCAAATTTCTGCTCCAAGTGTGCTAACACAAGGACACAAGCTGATGCATGTGGCTAAGAGATAATATGACTTTTAATAAAGTTTAAGTAGCAAAGATCAAACTACACACTCAATGTGCATTTATTCTAAACCTTTAACATTTTCTGTTCTCTATTAGATTGAGGTCTCTTCTGGATTTGTATGGCCATTGCTAATGGCCCCTTGCTTGGTGTCTTCCCTAGCCTTGTGTCATTATCTGTACAGACATAATGGAATTGAAGTAAATAAGAAGATAGTAGCAGAATTGATGACTAACCAAGGAGATCTGCAAGGATAATGAGGAGGTGATGAGGAACCAACATCAATGTGTGAATGAGGAGACGGGAAACATTAAAAACTTGATTGCATACCCTGGACCAGCCCTTCTTGACATGATCAAATCCTTGAATGGTATGATATGTTAATTATGACTCAATCTTCAAAAATAAGAATAGATCAAGCAACTATACATTGGGTTCCTTCTGCGTGTAAAGTGCTCAGAGATGGAGCAGAATAAGGCATGCCTGACGTGTCATATAAGCTAAACTGCTATCACAAGGTCAGCAGTTCAAAATCACAATCTGCACTCCAGGAGAAAGAAGAGGCTTTCTGCTCTTATAGAAACTTACAGCCTTGGAAACCCAAAGAGTCGGTTCCCTCTGTCCTACGGGGGTCTCGAGGAGTCAGAATTAACTCCGCAGCAGTGAAGTTTTAGTCTGGATCCCTTGAGAGGCAAGTCATCTATGTGGGTAGCGCAGAAAACAAAAGATTAAATGAGGAGATCACTTCCAGCTGTGAGCTTTGGGGTGGGAGGAGGTCTGATTGGGACGATGTCACGGGAAGAGTGTCAAAGGCTCAGGTAAGGGTTCACTGCCAAGTGCTGTCAAGTTGATTCACAGTCAGAGCAAGCCTGCAGGAGAGAATGGAATGCTCCCAGAGCATTTCCCACGTTGCAGCTTTTCACAGAAACAGACGGTCACTTCTTTCTCCTATAAAGTGGCTAGTGAGTTAAAAAATGTGGATCTTCTCAGCAGTCTCCAACCCTTAACTACTGTACAACGACAGACCAGTCGAGTCCAGTTATTCTCAATTCTACAGACGTTATACCTCACCGGGAGAGGCAGAAGGTAGTTTCTCTGGAAAGAATCAACACCATCCTGCAAAATAAAATCAGAGTGAGCTTGAACTGTATGAATGAGACATCCAGAGCTGAGAAAACATTAGCAAGAGGTCAAAGGCAATTGTAATCGAGGTTACAAAAGGGACAATGACTCAGTCTCAATAGAAAAAAAAAAAGGAAAGCAAAACAAAAGCAGGCATAAGATGTGACCTCGAGGGTAATTTATTAGAGCAGAATGTTGGAATTTCAGGCAATTTTTACTTTGAGAGTCTCTTTGGATGTCTGTAGCATGGGAAGTCTAGGTAGGATAGACGTGATTAGATACAGTAACCCCTCAAGCCTACATCAGAATCAACGAAATTAGCTATAACTTCAAGGAGCCAATAATGCCGCATGCGTTACTTACCTATGAGTTAGGTATGATTGTTATCAATATTGAAAGAAAAGTGAGGTTCAGAGTGAAAATGTGATCTGCCCCATATGACAGAGCTATCTTGTGACAGATTTCAAAAGTAAAGTTATTACTTCCAGAGTCCCCAATGTTTTAAATTCCACTGGGAGAGGTAGACAGGCAAATGAGTAAGACAAAGTATGCATGTGTAACAAAAACCAATAAGTGAATGACATGCAAGAAGACCATTGAGAAGAATGTTAATCTTGCTCTATTCCCTGACTCATTAAAATATGCCCTCGGTCATAGGCAGTAATGACAGAGAAGAATTATAATCAGTGAGAAAGAAGAGCAGGGACTATAGCAGATACAGTCTGAAGAGCAAAAAAAAAAAAAATAGAAGTCACTTGGACACATGCAGGTCAAAACTGCAGTGATACTGGTCTTCCTCTTGTGATATTCCTCAAAGCAACAAAGCATCCTCCTCTGGCAACACTCAATGGCAAGCTGAGTCCTGAGTGAGAGGGCACTGTCCTGGAAGTGGGAGTTCTAATGTTTCCATCCATTTCCAATGTGGTCTGGAGCATGGTTACTAAAGCATGTCAACTCTGAGGACCACAATTTCTCTAACTGAAAATGGGGAGTTAGACTGAATGATTCCCAACTTCGTTCACTAGTGCTCAACCTCCTAAGATGTCAGCACCCTGCCCTGGGCTGTGAACAGCCATACACCAAACGAGAGACAGCCTTGTCATGTGCCCAGAGACAGCACCTGGCAGAGCATAAGCCTCTGATTTTTTCCCCCACCTGATCACATCCTACTCTGCACGGTACTGTTATTGTCAGGCTGCCCATCAGATAGCACATTCCACCTCACAGGTGGATGCATTTCAGTGGGTCGCCAGTAAACTGCAAAGAAATCCCTGCTTCTAGAATCAGATAACCCAAAATAGCACAAGTATTAACAGACTCTTAATTTTTGATGCAGCTCTCCTGCAGAACCAAAGGCTGGCAAGAATCCCCTTGTGTGTTCCGCTCAAGAGTCTCAAGTTTGGTATTTAAGCTCCAGCATACTTTGCAGCCCGAGTTAATGTAATTTAAACTAGGTTTTCCCCCATTGGACTTAATTATCATCAACCCAGTGATGACAATAATAGTACTAATAATAAGTTCTTACGTCAGAGCTTTTCAGCTTTCCAAATGGCTTTGGCATGCTTTATCTCATTTGAGCTTCTTAATAGGCATGCAGGATAAATAGAGCAAGTATTATTATCTCCATTAATACTAATAATAACTAACATTTAGGTAACCCCTTTCACTTTCAAAATGTTTTCATATATATTTTCTCATTATATTAGAGGTTGAGTTCCTGGATACCAGGACTGGGTTTTATTTATCTCTGTAGCCTGCACGTAAAGGTCAATTGCTAAGTATATAATTAAATATAAATTTATTTGATCCTCATAGAAATGGTATCAGGTTAGTAAGGAGATATTTTGATCCCCAGTGTCCAAATTGAAAATTTTGAGGGTCATATTTTGCAATTGACATGTCTAAAGTGACACCACAAGAATGTCCAGGGCCAAGAAAAAGTACACACATTCCTCAGTTATTGACAGTGTCATTTTCTGACATTTTACATATATTACAGTAGTAAAAAATCTACTATCTATTTGTGGATCTGGCAGTAACAACCAACATAGTATGAGGTCAGAACAAGGCTGGTTACGATGGTTGAGGTTATGTGCCAACCTGACTATGGCTTGAGTCTCAGTGATTTGACAATTTTGTAGGGTTAGAACCTTACAATTATGCAATTATCTAGTCATCGCCAATTTGTGATCTAATGTGGCCATCCTCCGCTTTGTGATGTGATCCTCCGTTTCATGAAATGATGGTTTTCTAGTAACAGCCTCTTCCTTGCAAGTTAAATTAATCGTGTCAATAATGAATAGTGAGTGTAGCATCTTATTTCTCCAAAAAGCCATACTTTATCCTCTCTACCAGAGTCTGTCAAACTTCATTGTGAAAAATTGATCATTTGGGAATCTCATTAAAATGCAGTTCAGGACTGAGCCCCAGTGGTTGAGTGTGGGACTGCGGCTCACAGGCTTGGTTCAAATCCAGCGGCGGCTCTCAGGAGCAGTACTGGGTAGCACTCACGACCAGCAGAGGCAGTGATGCACCCCCCCAAAAAAATGCAGTTCAGTAGAGCATGATTTCCTTGATTTCTAGCCAGAATACACATGCCACTGCTATTTCAAGGACAACTTTTTTTTTGAGAGGCAAGAATCTGAATGACAGTGTGGTTAAAGAAACCCGTTATAGATGAATGGTGTTTCCTTAAACAATGTTATTGGAATCCTAAATCTTAAAAGGCTGTGGTGGAGGAATATGGAAGAGTGGCAAGTAACAAAATCAAAAAGCAGAAGCCCAAAGATTTGCTATATACATCAGACAGGATCATGGAAGAGGAGATCAAGAAGGCAGTACCCTTCACAATAGCCAAGAACAAATTGAAATACCTAGGAATATATTTAACAGCAGCAACAAAAGACCAAAGACCTATCCTAGGAAAACTACAAGACCTTACTATAGGAAATCAAAAGTGACCTCAACAAATGGAAAAATGCTCAAGGATTGGAAGGCTCAACATAGTAAAGATGTCAACCTTACCCAGAGCACCTTATAAGTTTAACAATATTCCAATTCAAATGACAACAACCTTCTTCAAAGAACTGGAAAAACTTACTACCATTTTCATATGGAGAGGGAAGAATCCCAGAATTAGCAAAGAACTCCGCAAAAAGAAGGACAAGGTCAGAGGCCTTACCTGATTTTAACACCTCCTACACAGCTACAGTGGTCAAAACAGCATGGTACTGGCATAATGACAGATACTTAGACCAATGGAAAAGAACAGAAAGTCCAGAAGCATACAGACAATTGCATGTAGACATCAGCATATAAACAACTGATTTTTGATAAGAACCCCAAAAGCATCAAGTGGGAAGCAGATGCCCTCTTTAACAAGTGGTGATAGAAACAATAATATCCACATGCAGGAAAATCAAACAAGGTGTTTACCTCGCTCTGTGCACAAGAACAAACTCAAAGTGGAGCACAAACCTAGAAGTAAGACCCCAAACCAACCAGACCATCACAATAGGAATCGGGATGAGCCTAAGATCATTGGCCCAGGGAATACATAGGCTCACAACAATAGGGAAGGGTACATACACAGGTGAACCGGAAAACGGTAAATGGGATTTACTAAGTATAAAACACCTGTGCACCTCGAAAGAATTCACCAAGAGGGCAACAAGACAACCCACTGACTAGGAGAGGATTTTTAGCAATGACACATCAGACAAAGGGCTGATTACTAAAATCTATAATACCCTCCTGACCTGCAAGAAGAGGAAAGCAGTTAAAGCTCTGAGAAAGTGGGCAAAAGAACTGAAAAGCAATTTCAGTAGGGTGGAGACCCATAAGGTCAATAAACATGTAACAAAGTTAGCCATAAAAGAAATGCAAATTAAAACAACCATGAGGGACCATCTAACACCCTTAAGGTCAGCCCACATCAGAAAATAGCAAATGTCGGAGGGACTGTGGCGAAATAGGAACCCTCCTCCACTGCTGGTAGTCATGTAGCTATGTATAGTCACGATGAGAAGTGATCTGGCAATACTTAAAGAAAATGGAAATTGATCTCATTTATGACCCAGCCATCTCTCTGAAAATGTAAGAAATAAAATGTAAGAAATAAAACCCAGAAAATGTAAGAAATAAAACACGGCCAGTTACCTGCACTCCAGTGTTTACTACTGCACAATTCACAGTCACAAAGAGTTGGAAACAACCTAAATTTTCCTGGATAGACAAGTGGATTAGAGAGCTCTGGCACATACACTCAAGGGAATACTCCACCTCACTAAAGAGCATGGATGATCACATGAAACATGGCATTCGTGGGAAGAGTTGGAAGGAATTATGTTAAGCAAAATCAGCCGTTCATGAAAGGGCAAGTACTTCATGAGCTCCCTGAAGTAAGTACATCAGCACAGCAGGAATAGAAGAAAAGACACTTACCTCAGAATACATGAGTGGAAGCACAGGCTGGATGTCAGGACAAACACAGGGAGGAATATGTGAATCCAACATTAAGAGGGAGAAAAGGGGAAGGAGGTGGGGGCACAGGGATCGGGGGAGAAACTGAGATGCTGATATGCAGGGAGCAAGACACTAACCCACCCATGGGAAGAGTATTGGTTGTGTCTCCACAGAATTGGAGTGTGCATACAGACCCCACCATGGTGCACCAACTAGGAGGGCAATGTAACATGTGAAGGAATACATGAAAAGACAGGATGGACTACAGTGCCAGCCCCAATCTGAGCCAGTCTGACCCCCACACTGGAAGTGTGTGCCTAGAGAACAACACTAGACTTCCTGGTGGAGGAAAGGACCCAATTGAGCATGCCCACATGGAAGCAAACCAAGAAGGAAAAAGAGAAAAGGACAGTCGACCTGAGGATGATGTCCCTGCATGGAGCTACGAAGGCACAGAGAAGACTGTGGGACTGCCAACAACTCTACTGGAGCATACGGTGAC